>CAUYQG010028827.1:0-25592 GCA_963574415.1 Tarsius wallacei
TTTTGAGTTAGAGTCTTACTCTGTCGCCCAGACTGGAGTGCAGTGGCTGCTCCCGGCCACCGCAGCCTCGACCTGCCGGGCTCCGGCGATCCTTCCGCCTCAGCCTTCCAAGTAGCTGGAACTACAGGCGCGTGCTACCACGCCTGGCTAATTTTTTTGATTTCTTGTAGAGATGAGGTCTCCCCAAGTTGCCCAGGCGGGTCTTGAACCCGCAGACTCAGGCAATTCACTCACCTCGGCCTCCCAAAGCGCGGGATTGCAGGCTGAGCCACCGAGCCCGGCAAAAGCTCTTGTTTTGTTTGGGAAAGGTGCTTCTTACAAAAAGGGCAACTGCAAAACACGGAGACTTCTGCAGCAATGAGTTTTCTTTTCTTAAAGTGAAAGAATCAGTGGGCTTCAAGGAATCACAGCAGGTGGACGGATCGGGAGCATTCGGAGTTATCTTCAAGAAATAGAACGAGAAAAGGCAAAGCTAAAATTTTCAACCAAGGGATTCTTACAGCAAGTTGAGGATTGCCACCTTCTCCCCTTTAGTGGAAAAGCGTGGCCTGTTACTACAGATTATTTACTCCACTCCAGTAAACACCTTAGAGCATGGTTTTGAATAACGAATGTCTTCCTGCAAAATTCAGGGACAGAGCGAGGCAGATACCCACGGAAGTGAACACAAAAACCTAATAACAAAACCCCTTAGGGGAGGATGCAGGTTTTTCAGAAAGTGCCTGGACTGGAAAGGCTAGGAGATCGTAAGACATTAAACGCAACTGCATATCCAGGGCCCCGTTTGTGTTGCTGTGTGGGATTACCAGCTTGCATGACTTCTGTGGCTAGCCCCCGTTTCCGTATTTGTCGACAAAGCTAGCGCTGCTTCTGTTAACAGCCAACACAGCTTTGCCCTTTGAGAGCTGTCTGCCATGCGAGGCTGGAGCTGCGACACCACGTTTTCCCACTGAGGCTGAGAGCTGCGTCTGTGCGGGAATGAGAGGCTTGTCACTCAGCTCACACGTATTGCGCCTGGCACTTCATGGAAGTCAGCTCCAAACTCTGCATTTATCTTGTGTCACTGTGTGTTTTTGCATGTGTTTTTTTTCCCCACAATTTCTCACCACATGAAGCACAGTAAATGTCGCAACAGATTTGCGTGTGGTTCTGGTCACCCAATAGGGTTGCTTGTGTGCAGTGAAATGAGACCAAAATCACTGAACAAGTACACATGGTGGGACTGACACCATCTGGGTAGAAAGCAGATAGGAAGACACAGATGGCAGGTGGCACCAGCAGCCTCAAGGACCCACCCCTCAGTCTCTAGTGGAAGGCCACTTGCTAGATGCAACCCCTCGCCCATCACCCTATTCTTGGACTGGAAAGCAGGGCCAGCGCTGTTGCTTTTGTAAACAGAGAAACCAGCGTACTCCCTGGGGAAAGGCGAGGGCTTGAGAAGACTGGCCCTGGGCAAAAATTGTTAGGACTGCCTCTGGAGTTGATGAGGCCTGCCTCAGAGAGAAACAGGACGACCACATGACCACGTGACCACACGACCACACAACCACAGGGCCGGCTGCTGCCCGAGGCTCGGCTGACAGTGCACGCACCCTGCAGAGTGACTTTGTGTGTCCAGGTCGCAGAGCTCTTCACCTTGTCTTCAGAGACTGGTCAGCAGCCTCTTTCTCGCTCAAAGATGACGGCCTCTTCGTTGTTGTCAAGGTGTTGCTGCTCTCTCTGCAGTGAGGTCCCAGAACTGACTTCCTTCCTGGGCCTGGTATTTGCTTTATGTTCCCGCTTTCTGTCTTGGGGCTCCCTGGTCCCCAGCAGGGTCAGCAGGCTTGTAGGAGCAGTTCCCTCTCGCCTGGCCCTTCCCTGCTCCTCGTCACACGCCCGCGCGCCCTATTGCTCGCCATCTCTGTGCATTTCTGTGTGAGTGTCTGCTGCTTCCTGCTCCACTGAGGACGCTAGGAGTGCAGGTTGAATGTGGTCTGGTGTCCTGGAAGACTTTGTGACCTCGCTTTCCAGGTGCTTGTTGCTCCTCCACTTGTGAGCAGGCTTGGGGTAGTGGGTGTGGGCGCACTTGTGTTTGGCCACTTACCACTTGCCTCTTCAGTGCTTCATCCTTTGGGACAGGAAACTCGCTCCCTTTAGCCCTTGAGATTTGTAGCCCTGGGGACCCATGGGGCCAAGGGGTTTTATGTAAAGTGTGTTCACGTGTAGACCCGGTCTGTGTGCCAAGTACTGAAGGGTCACTAGAAAGACATTTCAGGAGTGAGACTCTTGTACTGCGTATTGGCAACTGGAGTGAGCGAGTCCCAGTATATTAATGATGGAAGAGTGTATCTTAGTTGAAAAATGATTGTAAGCTAACTTGACGTACCTTGATTAGTAACGTAGTTCTCTTTTGACCTCCTTGAGTGAGTTATACTATTGAATGTGTACATATAAGTATTAAACACCTTTTGGAAAATAGTTACCATCTGAACAGGTTACTGGTGGGTCAAATGATACATTAGTGGACTTAATCCTCAAACAACTGTTCAGGCACTATTATGCCCATTTTATATATGAGGAAACTGAGGTTCAGGAATGTTAGAAAAAAGATTTTTATTGATCTCACTGCCACTGCAGGCAGTGTAAACATGTTTGATCTTTCTTAATTTTGCTTTATATCTCACAAGATAAAATAACTCTGTCAGCTGGTTTTAAGAGTTAAGTCACTTTGTGGGGGAGAATCTTCTCCAGTGTTTAACTGAAATGGTTCAATAAAGTCTTTTCTCTGCCATAATTTGTTTTGTAGGTTTGAAATAAGGGCATTTCACTGATTCTAAAATGTGTATGACTTTTATAAAATTCTCATTTTTTTCCCCTAAGGCTTTAAGTTTCTTAATTATGTAAAAATATTATGCTATACAATAATGTGAAGACTTTGTGTTACAGTAAAGAAAAGTAGTCTATCTCCAATTTCTTCAGAAGTTTTAGTCACTGATATCTCCTCATTAAATGTGGAAATATACTACTGTTCATTGCTTTACTGTATGTAAACATACAACAGTGTCTTTTTAATGAATGAAGTTAGAAAACTTGCATTCGGTTGTTCCAGAAACTTGGTCACATTGAGGGAATACTTTTTTCCCTCAACTATTTACTATTTTTTGAGTAAATGCAAAGATTCTTTATGCACATAGGCCTCTGTAATGACACTAGTGGTAACAGAATCTTCTTCCTTGGTCTATTGTCTTGAAGTGTTTCTTACAAAATTTTAGGGAAGTACTTTGTCTTAAAAAACTGTTGATAATTCTAGGTTGAAAACTCCTCACCTGAGACTGAAAAGCCTGTTTCCGCAGTCAGATGGCCACCTTGGTGTCAGTGGCATTTCACTCTGGATGTGTGGCACCCGAGCTGTTCTCGAATTTCAGGAGAGGCGAGCTTCTGCCTCCTGTCTCCTCGTCCTACCAAATCGTTCTGTCTGTAAAGATCTTAGAAGGGCTCAAGACAGGTCTGAATTTGGGGGATTTGTTTTCAGAATTGTGCGGGACACTTTTCTGTGGGTGCTCCTGGGAAGCGCATTGAAGAGGCACTTTTGCTCCGACCATCCCTGGGACCCTCTGCTGATCTGCGTGGTCGCTGCGCCGGCTCTTGAGCTCTGTGTGTTCTCCTTTGGGAACAGGCCTCCAAGTCTGCCTTGCTGTCTCCGTGCTTTGGAAGAGCAGTCAGTCGACCCGGCCAAGGGGAGCCGTTAAAATGGGGGAGGCTTAGCGCGGCCTTGCCTCGCACGTTAAACATAATGGGTTTAGAGGATTACACTCCCGTGTAATCATCAGAATCTGTGAGACAGGACGTCTGTTTTACTTCTTATTCTTTGTTGGTGGAGAAATAGCATCCTTTTTCTTCAGTGTGAACAGTTTGTGTTCTTGCTGGCCCTGGTGGCTTAATTTTGGCAATGTCCTTTGTGGAAAAATAGCTTGTGGTTAGTATAAAATTTTCTTATTAGGACTAGGTACTCATTATTAGTCTGAAAATATTTTTCTAACTGCAGAAATTAACGCTATGAACGTTTGGATTTTCATTTGTTACTCTAGGCTGCTTAAGAGTCGTTTGGTACATTCAAATGTTTTTCCTCTACTTTTATTTCCCAGGTTGCACGTTTTCAAAAAATACCTAATGGTGAAAATGAGACAATGATTCCTGTCTTGACATCAAGAAAAGCAAGTGAATTACCAGTCAGTGAAGTTGCAAGCATTCTCCAAGTAAGTGGCTGGTGGGAAGGAAGGGCGTAGGCTGTGTGAAGTCAGTCGTTTGGACTCTGTAAATCAGTGCGTCCACCAGAGGGAAGTGTTCTGCTCTGTGCTGTTTGGCGTCATAGCCACAAGTTAGATGTGGCCGTTGAGCTTCCACTGGGGTGAAACGTGCCAGCATGACTGAAACGTGGCTGGCATGATGAAGGAACTGAATTATTTCATTTAATTTTGGTTTATTTAAATAGCTGCATGTGACTATAGCTCGTAGGTGCTTTTTACCTAAACATCTCCATTTGTTGGGTCTTAACCGGTGTCAGGATTCATGTGATGTGTCGTGGCCGCCTGATTAGATGGTGCCATCCTGGAGCCTTGGCATTGCCAGGACCTGTTTGTGCTGTGTAAGGGCTCCCTGGATTAGGAGAGTCATTCAATCCCTAACATAGGCAGCGGCAGCAGTTTGTCTTTGTTTTTTTAAATAAGGGTTTTCTAAGGTAAAGTAAAAGCTAAGTACAAATTCAGAATTGCAAATACCCTTTAATTGGTTATGTAATTTAATCTCGTCCCAGTTTTCAAAAGCACAATCTATTGAAACATGAAGAAAAGAATACATATTTTCCCCCTCAGTTGCATATTTTAAGTGGCATTAGAATCATTGGTATCCTTTTCTGAGGTTTGTTTTGTTGTTGTATTTATACTCTATTTTAAAACCTCTTATTTTTAATATGTTTAAATTTTGAAAGGCTCCATTATTGAACTCTATTATAAATACTTTTGGCCAGAGAAACGAAATATTTTGGGGGTGCAGATAGTTTCATTCTTCAATGACAGTTATAATAATCAATCATGAGTGACAGTAACTGGTAACTGAAGGGTATAGGTGGTGTTGGTAGAACATAAAATGTCCCAAGAGCAAATTCATTTGAACTTCATTGCTTTGAGTTAATTTAGGAAGCACAAATTTGTGGCCTGAAATAATTATATATAATCCAAGATCAAAAAGTAATATCCGCCTCAGTGTGTTGATAGGCTTAGAGAACAAGGAAGGCATTTATGGCCCACTGAATGTTCTTTTGGAAAAACTAATTTTAGAAGACAACTAAAGAACAATGAAAAGTCAAATGCTAGTTAAAATGTGCCAATACTTTGCTTTCTGTGAGTAAGTTTTGTGGCTGGTTTGTATTATTCCTTTTTCTCCATAAGATTTTTTTATTTGTTTGGTATATTCTACCTTGCTGCTTACATTAAAAAGAGAATCAGGTTTATTGCGGTATAATTTGAATAAATATAGTGCACTTATTTGAAGCGTACAGTTTGCATTTTGACCAGTGTAGCCGTCACCAAATTGATACACATCACGTTTGTCACCCCAGAAAGCTTCCTCAGGCCCCTTTGCAAGTAATCCCTCTCGGTGTATCACCCCAGGCACCCACTGATAAGGTGTCTGTTCTCACAGACTGGTTGGACTGTTGAAGAAGTTTCTGTGAATGTGGTCATACATTCTGTACTTGTCGTGTTTTTCTTCTTTTGTGCTAATATTTTCAGTAACCTTTATGTGTCAAATCTGACAGGCTGATCTTCAGAATGGTCTAAACAAATGTGAAGTTAGTCACAGACGCGCCTTCCATGGCTGGAATGAGTTTGATATCAGTGAAGATGAGCCACTGTGGAAGAAGTATATTTCTCAGGTGGGACACCGTTCTTTCCTCCTCTGCTGTGGGAGTCACGTGGACCTTTGTTACTTAGTTGTTACTTTTTTGAGGTTATTTGTGTAGAAAGGGAGGCCATCGTTAGCTTTTACCTAACAACTTGCATTTTTGGTTGGAATTTCTGTAACTTTGAGCTCACAAGGCTTAAAGGGCAGCGTTTTCTCTAGGGATAAAGCACATGCAGATTCTATGGCTGACAGGAGTCTCCTTTTGCAGACACTGGACTTCTGCCTTTTAGGTGACAGGAATACCAATGTTACTAGGCTAGCCCTGACCAGCTTACAAAATTAATAAGAGTAAGACAAGGAACTTAAACTCAGACTGCCTGGTATAAATTGCACCTTCGTTTCTTACCAGCTATAGAATCTTTATTATCCTCTGAGCCTTCTCTGTAAAACGGTGATAATAACTTTAGGAGATCACAGGCTTTCAAGAAAGGGTATTGTTTATAATTTTATCATTATCCTAATTGTTTAGGAAAGGCTCCCTCTGGGATTTCTTTTTCTTATCTTGGTAACAGTTATGTTAGTATAAGAGGTCATGAGGTCCTGTGACCAGTTTTCAACTAGTATGATCGGTTTGCTAAACAAATAATTGTTGCTAAAAATTTCTTTTTAGAACAGCATTTCTGTGTCTATTAGCCTGCAGGTTTGTTTTAAGAAGATCTGTGTTTAACTTTTTCTGAAGAGCCTTTCCTACTAATGCGCCCACACTTACCAGGCTTAACTTTGCAGATGCGTTTGTCTAAGGTAGCAGAACTGAAATTTTAGAGGTTAAAAGAAGATAGTATCTGTCTTGTTTTCATGGACACACATTTGTATCCACGTTACCTAGCACTTCAGGAAGTGTCGACATGGTTAATTCTGGACTGATAAGCTGCGGTGGTTTGGCTTCTCACCAGGCACTGTGGTTCAGTGCGGTACTTTCTTGATCCTGTTAGCAAAGCTCCAGTACCTGCCCCTTGGGATTCCTGTGAGGGTTAAGCCCTGCCTGTCGAGTGGAGCAGCCTGTTGGCCATGTGTCCTGGGTGCTTTTTGTGCCCCAGAGAACGCTGAGGCTGTTGCTCTGTACGCTCCTGCCTGGCCCCTGCTGTCCAGCCGGTGGCATGCTTGGCGCCCCCATACGGCTCTTTGGAGGAAAATAGGGTCGTGGGCCTTGCCGTCAAAACGTGAGGTTAGCAGCTGACATTGAGGAGGGTGTTCTGGTTTACACAGTGCCCTAATAAACACTTTCAGTGGATCCTTACCACCGGTCCTCGGCATAAGGTTCCACTTTACCAGATGAAGACTCTGAGTCCTAAAGAGTTCAAGGTGACACACAGTGACAGGAGCGGGCTTCAGCCCCAAGCGTCTGCCTCGGGCTTGTGGTTTGTCAGCCCTGAGCCCCAGTGCAGGCGATGTTTTATTTTGTTAGGGCCGTGATTCATTTTTTAAATCCTTCACTCATTACACTCACTTGAGGAGTGCTTATTTAAAGATGCTGGAACCCGGCCCTTTGCACAGAGACTGCTTTAGTCAGTCTGGTGTGAACCTGGGCATTGCTGCTGTTAAAAGTTTCTTATGATGCCGCTGTGAAGCGGGATCAGAGGCACCGTGCCAGGAGTGGAGCCGTGTAAAGGGGCTGGAGGTGGTGGCCTGTCGCCACAACCTGTGGTACCTGGGGTGGGGCTTTCTGCGGGGTGGGCTCCAATGGCTGTTGCTTTGCAGCTTTGGCAGGGCGTGACGGGAAGAGGCTTTGGCGTCAGAGCCTTACAGGGTACGGTGGCCACCCGGAGGGACTGGGTCCGATGGGCTCCTGCTGTGTGGTGTTTCTGTTTTCTCTGCCAGGCAGGTAGCAAGGTGGCTAGCCTGGAGGAAAAGCTTCAGCGTCTTCTGTGGAGGGGAGGCTCGCCCACAGAATGGTCATCTGCAGGAGCTGACTGACTTGAAGAGCGCTCGAATCTTAGGGTTCAGCTCTTCTGCGCGCGTTTCGCCTCCGTCTTTGGCTTTCGCCTCAGCCCCTCTTTTTCTGGCCTCTGTAGAAATTCAGAACAACTGTATTTGTTAAATTAGTATACTACAAGTGCACGCCTGCTCTAAGGAGTTGGTTAATTCTTAGCTTTAAGTATTGGCATTTTCTTTTTTCCTGAAAAGGAGCTGTTACTGTTCTGAAGCTTTGAAATGTGGTTGTGTGTACAAACTTTTTGGGGTTAATTGAAGAGATATGCAAACTAAACTAAATGTGGACTTTTGTAATTTTCTGATCTTGCCCTTGCGGTGTTTTTTTTAGGTTTTGTTGAGAGAACTGTCTTTCGTACAAAACTGTGTTGAGTTACTTTCTGTTTTTCCTTTCAGTTTAAAAACCCCCTTATCATGCTGCTCTTGGCGTCTGCCGTCATCAGTGTTTTAATGCATCAGTTTGATGATGCCGTCAGTATCACTGTGGTAAGAAAAAAATCGGTATTTTTTAATCTGTTGATTACTTGTATCCACTGTGATTGATTTCTGTTTTGGAAAATAAACTGAGAAATACCCTCTGGTTTTTTATTAATAACCAAATTCTGCTTTTAGTTGCAGTAATTTTGAGTAATGTTTAAAGGTTTGTGATTAGCACACATGAAAATCATTAACAATCTGATAATTTCACACATAAAAATATTTTATAGTAATTTTCCAATTAAATTTGAAATTTCTTTTAGTTGGACAACCCCTTCAGGTCCCCTCCCACTGTGGGAACTTTTCTGTCCTCTCAATAAATCTCACTCACCCTGAATTGTACCCCACATCTTTAAAATAAAAAAAAAAAAGATAAAACATTTCTTTTAGTTTTCGGTTGAGAATGTTTTGACTGATTGTGAACTAAAGCCTGACATGTGAAATTAAGATATTCTTCAGGTCATGATATACTTGCTGTGCATGATTTTAGTCTTTCCAACTAGGTCATTCTAGCTTCCACTGAATAGGTTTTTTCGTCTTTTTTTTTTTGGCCCCATTTCATTGTTGTATAAAAATTTGTGGCACGTGCAAGTGTCCATCAAAGTTAGTCTGTTGTGCTCAGGAACACAGTCGATTTTAACATTGAGCCACAGTTCTTATGGACCCCCAGGAGCCCGAAACTTACCTGTTGGGGGAATGTGAGGTCAGGGCTATCTTAATAATACGAAAGCATCCTTCGTCTTTTCAACATGGACTTTTGCATCATTGGCACAAAAGCAATCTAGGTAAAACTGCTAGAGCCTTGGCACAAATCAAAGTAATGGCACCAAACTGTGTTCGTGGTCATGGTTTTCTTTCATTGTTTCTCTGAAGAATGTTGATGATAAAACAGTAAACATTGCTTGCAGTAAATCTTGACCCTTTGGCACATACCTTTTTAAGTAATCTGTGTAATGAAATGGGAAGTATGTCTCAAACTCTTGTCTACTGAAGTCTGGTGGTTGTCTCAAGGAAGGGCAGTTGTTGTGCACCCAAGTTTTAATGACCACGGTCTGTCTGTCTCGTCTCTCAGTCTTTCTTCCAAGCTTGACAGACAGACTGTGGTCATTAAGACTTGGGTGAAAAGCAGACTTTTAAAAAAGTGAGTTAAATGAGCCTATCACACCAAGGAAAGCAACTGGCAGAATTTTTAATGATAAAATCCATTGGAGTTTTAGATTAGATTAGATTAGAGTTCTGGAAAATATCTTTGCACTCCTATGAGCTGGACAGCATCCCGGTACTTAGGGGTTCGGGACCAGCCTGGGCAACTTGGTGAGACTTCATCTCTACAGTAAATGAAAAAATTAGCCGAGTGTGGTAGCATGTGCCATAGGTTCTGGCTACTTGGAAGGCAGAGGCGGCAGAAGGGTTGCCGGAGCCTAGCAGGTTGAAACGCTGGATTGGCCATGGGTGTGCCACTGCATCCCAGCCTGGGTGACGGAGTGAGACTCCAACTCAAAAAAAAAAAAAAAAAAAAAAGACTTTATTCTAATGAGATCAGTAGTGATTTCAACAAATGTATGTGTGTTTTTAAAACTGTTATGAAGTGTGTCAACATTAGGAAGATTTGAATAACCAAGTAAGCCACTGTTTCCTGAGTGATGAGTGCATAATGTTATACAATCTGCAGTAGTGGAAGATCTACTCAAAATGCGATAGGTCAGTGAGTTTTAATTTAACAGATTATGAAGTTTATTGATAGAGTTTTGTAAACTACATCGCAGGCGACCTTTAAGTGATTAATACTTGTTGAGTTTTGGTGCAGTAGCTAAGAAGACTTCTACAGTCATCTGAAAAAGCTGAATAAATACCCCTCCCTTTCCAGTTATGTATCTGTATGAGGGTGGGTTGTCTGCAGAGACTTTAGTACGAACCAAATACATTTCAGTAGATTGAATACCAGCTTTCTAGTAAGTCAGATGTAAAGATAGAAACATTTAAAACAGTGCCACTTTTCTGAAAAAATTTTTTTGGAAAATTTATTTTTCATAAAATAAAGTTATTTGTGGTAATGTTATGGTATTTTAAATTTAAAAAATTTTTTAAATTTTGCCTCTACTATTTCTATTTATTTATTTTCTTTATGAAGATGTGGAGTACAATTTAGGGTTAGGTATACAAATGTTCATTATGCAGGTACCCTTGCTGATGAGCTATGCCCCTCCCTCCCCTGGCAGTTTCCCACTACTGCCAATCCCTTTCTTATAGTATTGTGATAATTGTTCAAGGACTACTTATGAATGAGAACATATGGTACTCTGTTCTTCGTTTCTGTGATAGATCACTGAGTATGATAGACTCTAAATCCATCAAAGTTGCTGCGAAATCAATATGTTTGTCCTTCTTTAGGATTTTTAATTGTTTTAGATATATTAATAAGTACAAATTAAAACTGAGTAACTGAAAAATTTAATATGGTAAATATCAGTAGTGTAACCCATATAAATGAAAGCTGGTCCTCAGTCTGGAGAGCGTAAAGGGGTCCTGAGATCTGAGTATGAAAAGCCCTCTTGGGTGTGGTCTTGGGAAGCCCTCCTGGGGTGGCTTTTGGGGTGGGGGAGGTCCTCCTGGGCAGTCAGCTTCTTTCTCAGGCCCCCAGGCAAAGTTGTGGTTTCTTCTCCAGCTGATTTCAGTGTTTAAAATCTGTTCTTTTTGGACTGCAGATACTTAGAAAAATAAAATACGGTTAACAGTTCTCACCTAATGTCTGATGTAAAAATCTGCTTCTTTGTTTTATTTAGGCAATACTTATCGTTGTTACGGTTGCCTTTGTTCAGGTAAGTAGACTTTTGTGCCAATGTTAACATAGTATGTTGGTTGCTTAAAAAAATTAAGATGGCTTATGATAAAGTCTGTAGTTATTGTTCCATCAGAACAATTTATTCTTTTTGGAAATAATATCAGATGCAAACAACTCTCCAGGGAAGCTTGTGGGAGTAAAGAACTGCTTTGATTTCAGGTAGTGAGATGAGGAAAATCTAGTGTTTCATTTGATGGTGTTAAGAATAACTAAAGAAGATGGAAGCAAGAAACAGTGATAGAAATAAAATACAGCAGTTTTTAAATTTTTTCCAGTTAAAAAGCAACTGGTCCAGAGCTTCTAATATTACAACTCTGTTGTGTTTTAATACCCATTAGAGCTAAATTTATATGAAACAAAAGGCGTAGAACTAAAAGATCCATTTGTGAAATATTATTCAGAGAAAGTTCCATAGCTCTCTGTGACTGATGCCCTTAGCAGAATGGCAGACTTGTTTACTCAGTTTATTTCCTTACCGTATTTCATTTTAGCCTTTTTTGGAATTAAAATGCTTCTCATTACTGTTGGTGAGCCCCTTCCCCTTTTAAAAACATTACTAATTTCTTTAAAGAAGGGATGTGCTGACCTGGATCAGACTCATTGAAACAGTAAATCAGACGTGAAAGGAGCCCCTTTTAAAGGTTATTGTGAATAACGAGATGATGTCAGGATTTCTGTGGGTACGTGTAGGCATAAGTAAAAACATAGACTTCGTTTTATGTTTATTTAAAATATCTGAAACTTCTGTAGATTTTAAAACAATGTTTCAGAATATCAGCAGGTTTCATTTTTAGCTAAAACATGGTTTGTAAAAATAGAAGAATTCTAATTTAGGGGAAAATGTAATGCTGTTGTATAATCCTGAAGTTCATGCTGTTGTGAATCTTTTTTTTTTTTTTTTTTTTTGAGTTGGCGTCTCACTCCGTCGCCCAGACTGGAGTGCAGTGGCCGCTTCCGGCCACCGCAGCCTCGACCTGCTGGGCTCCGGCGATTCTTCCGCCTCAGCCTTCCAAGTAGCCGGAATTACAGGCGTGCACTACCACGCCTGGCTTATTTTTTTTGATTTATTGTAGAGATGAGGTTTCGCCTGCCCAGGTGGGTCTCGAACCCGCGGGCTCAGGCAATCCACTCACCTCAGCCTCCCAAGGCGCGGGATTACAGGCTGAGCCACCAAGCCCGGCTCTGTTGTGAATCTTAAGACTGTACTTTGTGTGGTTATATGTGGTTATTTCCTGGGTATTTCCTGTCTTTGTCCTGGCTTCTCACGGCTATCTCTAACTTCATAAGTTACGGGTTCTGTGGCGATTCAGTGTAGAAAGCCCACTGGAATCGGGATATTCACAGCAGGCTTGTGAGCTACCTTGGTTGGACCACCGGGGTTCCTCTTTTGGGAGAGTCTTCTTGCGGAAGAGACAGATGCTGTTCTCTGATCGAGAACAGATCAGGAGGAACTGGCCGCTCTGGCATAGGTCATTTCAGCTGGACATCATCCAAGGCAGCTACTTATTCAGCCAGATGGGTGGTACGACTCACTGGCCAGGACCTGGAACCTTCTTCGATCTTTAGTGATGCATCAGGTGTACAGAAAGGTTTCTACAGACAGTATCACTGTGTTTGGGGTACCCTCTCTTTGATCAAGGGAAAGCCCCTACCATCAAAAAACCCCACGAAAATGTGATTTTTTAAACATAAGTCAGTGTGGAATGTACACAGGATAGTATTGTTATACACTATAAAGGTAATGGCAATGGCTGAATATCTTTATGAGAGGTTCATTTGACAGAAAATTCACAAAAGGATCGAAACATAATGAAAAGTCCAGTTTCACATTGCTGGATCTGATTTCTTGTGCAGATGTGACCGCTTCCCCCAAATATGCCTATGAAACACAAAAATGTTCTATAAACAGCAAGTAAAGTCCTCTCTAAAACGATACTGTTCACTGCCAGTTGAACCTGTCATAATGCTTGGTTAGAAAACTCCATGAAAAATCCCCCAACATTCTGAATGCTTTATCATTATTTAGTTTGTATGCCATAACCCGTCTCTTCAGAAAAGAGTGCTTTTTGTATTCTTTTTATAATTATGTCCGCTTTTTCCCTGTCTTTCTAATCCCCATTCCCTACACCATTATGCTTCCCAGCTATAAAAATTGCTACTTGTCTAATATTGTTGTATAAAGATGCCACCTTATATAAACTTGAAAATAACTTTCAGGCGTTTATTAGAGATAGCCATCGGGTTTTTGGTGGTGTCTTCAATGGTCATTTTGACATAGAGGTGTCTTTATGGTTATAGGGAGTAGAGACTAAGAACTCAGAAGAGGTGGGTAAAGATGGGACAGTGTCTGTGTCATTTATCTAGGATTGGTGTTTTCTATCCTTTCATGGAATTTTTGGGTACAACTTCCAAATTTCTTAGTATCCTTGGTTTGTTTGGGGAGTTGTCTTGTATTTTTACATTTATGGGTTTGCCTTACATTTTTTCCCTCTAGCTTAAGTAGAGACTGATTTAGTTCTAAGTTGTTCTTTGCATTTTCTATTTGAAGTTTGGGATGGGTGTGAAATTTTGATGCATACGAGTGCTGCAGTCATTTCAAAACACCCCACCTGGCCTGCCCCCCACCCTTACCTGCCCCTCCCTCTTTCAACCTGAGATAGAAGATTGGTGTGCTTAGTGCAGACATGAGGCATAACAGCACTGGTGTTGTGTGAAGCAAGACTGCTTATGGAAGCGTGGCCTCAGCGGTGTAATGGGGCGAGGAAGCTCTTGGCCTTCCGCTGCTCGTTGTGTGGAGGGAGGAAGGCTGGAGCACACACTGGCAGGGATCCCGAGATTCGTCCCCTTCAGGCAATACAGGCAGAGGGGCTGGGTGTCTGTCCGTGTGTGGTCAGCTACTTCTTACTCCGTGTTTATCCCATGTTCTTTCTAAGCAAACTTACTTTGTAAACCATTGCCGTTAGTATGAGCTGGAGTCCTCAAAGCCAGTGTTGTTTACAGTTAACTGTCTTTGACGTCTGTGGTCGTTAAACGTTTCACATGAAATTGTCTTAATTGTAAGACTCAGTGATCTTAACTTCTAATGATTCAAAATCATATACTCTTTGGCTTTTATTTTCTTCTAAATAACTTAACCTTAGGTTTGCACACTGAATATTAAAATGTAAGACTGAAAGCATTTAATTATCAATATAGCACTATAATTCAACATTTAAAAATAAGGGATACGTTTTTATGGGTAGGAACATAAGCACAAGTAACAGAAAAGGTAAGAATTGTGATACGTTAAGCTAATGATTGTAATGAGTGTCTAAGGCTGCATGAAGTGTACTCACAGGAACATGCATATCTGCATTTGTTTCTGTGTGTGTTTTTCTGGTATTAAGTTCTGCTTTTTTGTTGTTTTCAATAGGAATATCGTTCAGAAAAATCTCTTGAAGAATTGAGTAAACTTGTGCCTCCAGAATGCCATTGGTATGAGCCTTTTTTCTGACACAGATTTTTGTCCCTTAAGAAATAGAAGCTGAATGTGACTAGTACAATATACGTTGTGGCCCCAACTTTGTTTAAACATAAGGAAGAAACCATTAATCTGACATGAAAAAATTCCTGGTCTGACCACTGTGGCAAGATTGCACTATTAAAATCTCGAAGTCTGATTTTAAAGTTCTCGAGACATGGGTTTATCAGTGGATATTTGTGTGTGTGCAGGTGTGCCTCTCTTCTGGGTCCCGTGATTCGTAGTCAGACAGACCCAGGTGATAAGGAAGGCTGCATCAGTTTTCACACTTCCCATTTGAGCAGCTAGTCTGTTTTTCCTGTTGCTTCCTGTTATCTGGGCACTAATGAACGAGAACACAAGAATGGTCTTTTTTTTTTGGTTCTTACATTTGGCTTGTCTCCTCGGTAGTGGCACTAATAGAGTATGTTTTCCTCAGGCAAGGCCACCAGAAATAATAGTTTTTGGGGCAGTGGCATGACTTTTGTTCCAACCGTGGTGTTTCTGTGTCACGTGACAGTGTGCGAGAAGGAAAGCTGGAGCATACACTTGCCCGCGATTTGGTTCCAGGAGATACAGTTTGCCTTTCTGTCGGGGACAGAGTTCCTGCTGACTTGCGCTTATTCGAGGTAAGTTTGGGGATCTATTTGTGGGGAGCGAAAATGCTTGGATGTTGATTAAAAGGCGAGCATTTGCCTTGGAAGGATTAAAACATAGTTGATTCACAACATTCGGTGTTCTTTAAAAAGTGACCTGCGTAAACATGAGTTTTTTCTTCAGGTACATCTGCTCTACGGTATAGTCTTTTGAGGTGCCTGGTCAGTGAGTCAGGTCGTTGTGGAAACCTGTGTCCTCAGACTGGGGAACCTGGGAATGCTTGTGGTTGGGGAGCATGCTGCCTATGCACAGAGATAGATCACGCACCATCAGAGAAGCAGAACTAGAGACATTCAAAGAACAGGGTGTGGGTGCTCAGAGAGGGAGAGGTTTCGGCTGACTTGAGGGAGGTCAGAGCGTGCCTCGGACCGCGTGGGTCTGGCTAGTTGCTGAGAAGCAGGGCTGGGCGGAGTGGGGCACCAGCGAGGCAGCAGGATGCAGGTCGCTGGGAGAGTCTGTGCACGCCATGGTGGCGGGCGGGCGAGGCATGGGCTTCAAGGGTGTAGTGTGAATGATGGGCAGGTATCAGAGGGCCGAGGGCACTAAGCTGAACTTCAGAGCTTGCTGGTTAGGAATGAGCTTTTGCGGGTCATGTGGCGGGCACACGATGGTACCCTGAGCCAGCCCACAGTGTGTAGCGTAGATTGAAGGGCTGGGAAGTGGAGACCGGCCCCTCGATTCTGAGGCCCTTGCAGTCCATTAGCATGCTCGTTGTGTCCACTCTTGGAAGTAAGCTCTTCGTCAGCACTTGCCGAGGAGTTAGTACGTACGTTCCATGGCCCAGAGGCTGCATGTTCTCATGTGTAGGCTCTGTGAAGCCTGAGAACCTTTCATCTTTAAATAGAGGCCTTCTTTTCAAGTAAGTGGAATTTAGCTCTAGAAAACTAGTGTGGCTGGGCGTGGTGGCTCAAGCCTGTAAGTCCAGCACTTTGGGAGGCTGAGGCGAGATGATTGCCTGAGCCCAGAGGTTTGAGACCAGCCTGGGGAACTTGGCGAGACCTCGTCTTTACAATATATCCAAAAAAAAAAATTAGCCAGGCATGGCAGCGCCTGTCTGTAGTTCCAGCTACTTGGAGGGCTGAGGTGGAAGGATCGCCTGAGCCTAGCAGGTCGACGCTGGGGTGGCCGTGAGTGTGCCACTGCCCCCCAGCCTGGGTGACAGCAGAGTGAGACTCTGACTTTAAAAAAAAAAAAAAGCAAGTGCATTGCTATATTTGGGTGACCAGAAACAATTGATAATGTAGCAGGTGTTAGGAACATTGTTCGTTTTACTTTATTGCCTTTGCTTTCCTGTTTGCGGGCCTTTTTTGTGTTCTTTTTTTTTTTTTTCTTTTTGAGCTGGAGTCTCCCTCCATTGCCCAGGCTAGAGTGCGGTGGCATGCTCACAGCCACCGCAGCCTCGACCTGCTGGGCTCAGGCGATCCCTCCGCCTCAGCCTTCCAAGTAGCCGGAACTATAGGTGCACGCTACCACGCCTGGCTTATTTTTTTGACTTATTGTAGAGACGAGGTCTCACCAAGTTGCCCAGGCTGGTCTTGAACCCCTGGACTCAGGCGGTCCTCTCGCCTCAGCCTCCCAAAGTGCTGGGGTTACAGATTTGAGCCACTACACCCGGCCTCAGTTTTTTTGTTTTTATTCCTTTCCTTCTCTCCCTAATAGTTAGTTTATAACAATACCTTGAATTATTCTTATTCTTCCTTGGAGATTAGGCTGTCCTGTCACCTGCATAAGCATATCTCCCTCCCCACCGCAAAGAACCCTAATTGGAATTCATGGAATTTATGCCGTCTTTTTGCTGTAGTGCTCTCTTCCAGTTCAGCAGCAGACCTCCTCAGTGGAATACTTGGAAGATGGTGCTTCCTGTTGTTGGAAAGACTTGAGCAGTTTAATGGCGTAGAAGTTTCAGAACGCCGTTTGGCTTGGTGGACTGTCTCAAAGTTTTAGTTTAAATGAGGGTTAATCGACTTGAGAATTGTTTTGAAGTTTGCATGTAAACAGGAGAAAAACCTATCAGACTGGATTAGTGTGTATTTTGTCCACTCAGCGTACATATTGAAGACTTACTATGAAAATGGAAGAGTGGTTTACTAGTTTTTGTTTTTTCCTACCTGCTAACTTTTCAGACACTCCATCAGCACACGCTCTGTTCTGTGTTGCTGCCGCTAGGGTAATTTTGTTCTAGTGAATCCACTTTAACACAGGTAGTTGAACACTTTTTATCTTCTCCACCTTAGTTCTGCCCTGTTTGCTTTGCCCACACGACTAGTGCCCAGACAGGGTTTTGCAGCTCTGTGACTACAGATGTGCGTCTTCCTCATCCGTCTGGATTTGAATAGACTGACTTAAGTTAAGATACAGGTTGGTAAAGTTGATTTCTCTTCTGGACACAGAGACTGCTAGCTTTTTGAAATTAAATTGGATTACTATTGGAATGTTGTTTGCTTGGTTTGAACGTGGCAATCTCCGGATGATTTTGTAAGGCTAGCTTGTCATTTGGGATTACTGCACGAAGTAACTTTCTTTTTTTTTTTATTTTTTATTTTTATTTATTTATTGTAGAGATGAGGTCTCGCCAAGTTGCCCAGGCAGGTCTCGAACCCGCGGGCTCAGGCAATCCACTCACCTCGGCCTCCCAAGGCGCGGGATCACAGGCTGAGCCGCCGAGCCCGGCTACGAAATAACTTTCATTAGGGATTAAAGGAATCAGAAAATTCAGTTAGCTTTGGGATGCTATTCTCCAGAAGGACATAGATTTCACTTTGGATGAAGCAAGTCTCTGGACTTCTGCTCTTCTTGTAGACTGGGCCCAAGGCCAAGGGTGCCGCTTTGGTGCCATCGTGTTGTAAATATGGGTCCTCTCATACATTTCTGTGGATTCAGATTTTGGCTGTAGACTTGCCTAGGCCCTCAGCAACTTCTCATTAGTATGTTCAGCGACCTGATCTCTGTGCACCGTTTATCTTGTATTGTCTCTTCCTCGACTGTGTCTTGGCTGGGACCGCTGTAGCAGAATACCGTCGAGTGGGTGGCTTACGCAACAGACATGTGCTTCTCACAGTTCTGGAGGCTGGAAGCTCAAGATCAAGATCTGGCGGGGTTTGGTTTCTGGCGAGCACTCTCTTCCTGGCTTGCAGATGGCTGTCTTCACACACTGTGTGCTCACTTGACAGAGAGATGATTTCTCTCCTTCTTTTCTTTTAGGGCCACTGATGCCATCATAAGGACCCTAGCCTCATGACCTTATCAGCCCTGATTACCTTCCACGTCCTTGTCTCCAAATATCGTTGCATTGGTTGATTAGAGCTTTAGCATATGAATTTTGGGAGTATGCGATTCAGACCATAACAGGCTAAGAATGCCATTTTATAAACACTTTTTAAAGATTAAGATTTTTCTTGCATTTTTAAAAGTGTTGTCAGATACAAAAGTATCGGTTGAAAATTTTTACCAAGCAGTTTGTCAGTCATTGTACTGCTTCCAGCTGCCTTGGTTTCTGATGAGAAATGGGCTGTTAATCATACCGAGAGTCCCTTGTATGCGATGAATTGTTTCTCAGGCTGTTTTGAAGGTCCCATTTCTGTCTTTCAACAGATTGATTAAAGGTGTCTCTGCCAGGCTGTCTTTGAGTTTATTCAGAGTTGATTGAGCTGCTTGGTTGTGTTGATTCTTGTCTTTAGTCAATCTTGGAACTTTCTGGCCATCATGTCTTCAGGAGTTCTTTCTGACACATTGCATCCCTTTTCTCCTTCTGGGACTCCTTTGTGTGTTTAGGCTTCATTTTATCATGTGTCACAGATACTGCCTCCTTTGACAGATGGAAGGTTTGTGGCAGCCCTCTGTCGAGCAGGTCTGTTGGTGCCACCTTGCCAACAGCATGTGCCCATTCACTGCATGTCTCTGTGCCGCATGTTAGTAATTCTCACAGAACTCAAACCTTTTCGTTCTTATGTCTGTTGTGGTGACCTGTGATCCGTGGTCTTTGACGTTGTTACTGTAATTGTTTGGGGATGCCCCAACAGTACCCATGTGAGGTGGTGAACGTGATGGCAGAGTGCCCTGTGTGCTCTGACCGTTCCACCAGCCACCATTCCCCTGCCTCTTTTCCTCTCCTTGGGCCTCTGTGTTCCCTGAGAAGCAGCGACGTTGAAGTTAGGCCAGTTAATGACACACAGCGGCCTCTCAGTGTTCAGTTGAAAAGAAGAGCCACACGTCTCCCGCGTTGATAGAACAAGTTAGGAAAGCTGGGGCTTTGTGAGGAAGGCACGTTGGAAACGGAGCTGCAGCGAAAGCTGGGCCTCTTGCCCTGAATGGTGGTCCAGCCTGCAGATGCAAAGGGAATCTTCTTGAAGGAGAAAGAAAGTGCTGCTAAAGTGCTGCTCCAGTGGACACATGAACGATAATAAAGCAAAACAGGCTTCTTGCTGATACGGAGAAGGTTCTCGTGGTCTGGATGAAGATCAAGCCAGTCACAACATCCCCTTAAGCCAAAGCCTAATCCAGAGCAAGGTTCGAGCTCTGTGCCATTCTGTAAAGGCTGAGAGAGGTGGGCAAGCTGCGGGAGGTCGGCTCGTGAGGTTTAAGGAAAGACGCCATCTCCATCGCATGAAGGCACAGGTGAAGCAGCCAGTTCCTCCAGAAGACCCAGCGGAGATCCTGGGTGAAGGGGCTCCACTAAGCGACAGATACTCAGTGTAGATGAAACAGCCTTCTATGGGAAGAAGAGGCCATCTTGGACTGTTACAGCTACAGAGGAGTTAATGTCTGGCTTCAAAGCTTCAAAGGACTCTTTTGTCAGGGGCTAATGCAGCTGGTGACTTTAAGTTGAAGCCAGTGCTCGCTGACTGTTTTGGAAATCCTAGGACTCTTAGGAATTTTGCTAAATCTCCTCTCCCTGTGCTCTGGATGGAACCACAAAGCCTGGATGGCAGCACATCTATTTACAGCATGGCTTGCTCGTTGAGACCTACTGCTCAGAAAATAAGCTCCCTTCCAGAGGATTCCTGTTCACTGACGATGCACCTGGGCGTACAAGAGCTCTGATGGGGTTGTGCAAGGAAATCAATGTTGTTTCATGCCTGCTCACACAGCATCCATTCCGCAGCCCGTGGACCAAGGAGGCATCTTGACTGTCAAGTCCTGTTATTTAAGAAACACATTTTGTAAGGCTGTCACTGCCATAGATAGTGATCCCTTTGATGGACTTGGCCAAGTAAATTGGAAACTTTCCAGAAAGAATTCGCTATTCTAGATGCCATTAAGCACATTTGTGGTCCATGGGAGAAGGTCAGAATGTCAGCAGCGTTCACAGGAGTTTGGAAGAAGTTGACTCCAACCCTCGTTGCGACTTTGAAGGGTTCAGGACTTAGTGCAGGAAGGAACTGCAGATGCGGTGGAGATGGCAAGAGGAGAGTCAGATGTGGAGACGGAAGATGGGACGGGCTTGCCGCCGTCTCAGGATGAAACGTCAGCACGCAAGAAGCTGCCTCTTACGGGCGAGCAGAGAACGTGTCTTCTTGAGGCGGAACCTGCTCCTGGTGAGGGTGCTGTAGACGTGGCTGGCGTGGTGACAACGGATTTAGAGCTCTCCGTAAACGAGTAGATAGAGCTGTGGCAGGGCTTGGGAGAATGGACTGTAGCTTGGAGAGAAGTCCTACCGTGGGGAAATGCTGTCAGAGAGCGTTGCGTGCTGCAGAGAAGTATTTTGGGAAAGGAAGAGTCAGTCGGTGCAGCACGCTTCATTGTTGTTTTATTTTAGGAAATTGCCGCAGCCGCCCCAGCCTCAGCTGTTACCACTCTGGTCGGCCAAACACCGAGGCCAGACCCTCCACCAGCAAAAAGATGATGTGCTGAAGGCTCAGAAGATTGTTGCGGTTTTTGAGCAGTGAAGTATTTTTAATTAAGGCACGCACATTTTTTTAGCCACAATGCTGTTGCACGCTTAATAGGGGCATAGTATAGTGTGAGCATAACTTTATGCACAGGGAAACCAAGCCAGTTCTCTTAACTTGCTTTAGTGCAGTATTTGCTTGATTGTGGTTGCCTGGAACCCCCCACAGCATCTCCAAGGTGGCCTCTGTGATGTTACGGTTGGTGGTGTCCACAGGTACCTAGGCACGCTGTCATTTGTCTCTTTCTCTTTCTGTCCTTCAGACTGGTGAATTTCCATTGTCCTGCCTTCAGAGTTGCTGGTTTTTCTCTTCTGTCTATTCCAGTCTGCTGTTGAACCCCCACCAGGGTTTCAGTTTTCTTTGTATCATTTCTGTGTTTGTTCATAAACTGCTTTCTTGATTTCCTTTAGTTTTTACCCCTGGTTTCCTTTATTTCACTGGGTATACACAATTAAGACAGTTGACTTGAAGTCTTTTTCTAGTTAATTTGAATGTCAGAGCTTCCTCAGGGATGACTTATGTTAATTAATTCTTTTCCTGTGAATGGACCCCGCTTCCCCATCTCTGTGTGTTTTGTTGAGAGCTGGGCATTTTGACCGTTACAACATCGTCACATCAGATTCTTTCTCTTCCTTGTTTTTTTTTTTTTTTAATTGTCAAGGGCTGAAGTTTTCCAGTTTGTCTAGTGACTTTTACAATTTTTTTCTCCAAAGAGTGTGTTCTTTGTCATACATGGCCACGAAAGTTTTTGTTCCATCACCTCAGCAGTCAGCCTTAACTGCCTGCAACCAGAAAGAGAACACACGCCACTCTCCTTGTCTTGGTAGCCTGTCCCTGGGCGGGCTGCTGCTTCAGCGCTAGGCTGACCGTGTGCAGGACCTCTCTGCCTTCACCTCCTGCCGGCGTGAGCTCACAGACTTCCCAGACTCGCAGCTGTAGAGCCCTCGTGGTTTCTTTCTGGGCGCGTGTCTTGGTCCTAGGCGCAGGGCTGGCTGTGTCTTCCCTGGTGTGTGCGTCGCCCTTCAAAGCCCTTGTGGCCTCGAGGAACTTCCACCTGCCCCTCTTGCTCTCAGCCTTCTGGGAGGGTCTCTTGGTTGTGCTGTCAGCCTCATGACTGCAAGTCTTGGGTCTGTCATCCTTGAACACAGGCCCCAAAAGCCTTTTTAACAGGGTGGGGCAGGTTGTGAAAGAAAGGGGATCCTTGGTACCTCTCAGGGAACTGCCAGACAGGTAGATGGCACTGGAGTATTTAAGAACAAGGCCCAGAGCAGTCCTGGAGGGGAGGTGGCACCAGATTGCAGCTGCGGTCCACAGCCAGAGGTGCTGCTCTTGGGGGTGGGCCGGTTGCACACACACCGCAGTGCTGCATTCCAGCCAAAGTCCGGTCACTGCGGTCTTCACGTCACAGTTCCCTGACGCGTGTGGATTTCTGGTCCCAGAGTTGGCAGTCGGTTTTGCCAGCTTGCGGTTGTTTTAGTAGAGGGGTCCGTCTTTTGAGCGCCCTGTGCCACTGTTCTGTCCTGTCACTCTTGAGTTGTATGTTTTATATTGATTTCAATATGCTATCTTTTGGTAGGTAAATTTGCTAAATTGATTTTTAGTATATTATTGCTTCTTTTACTATGATTTGTCACCGTGAAACTTTGCTTCTGAAAGTTCTGAATCAGTCACCGGATGCGGTGGCTCAAGCCTGTAATCCCAGCACTTTGGGAGGCCAAGGTGAGAGGATTGCCTGAGCCCAGGGGTTCGAGACCAGCCTGGGCAACTTGACGAAACCTCATCTCTACAGTAAATAAAAATATTAGCCAGGCATGGTAGCGCCCGCCTGTAGTTGCAGCTACTTGGAAGGCTGAGGTGGAAGGATCTCCTTAGCCCAGCGGGTCAAGACTGTGGTGGCCGTGAGTGTGCCACTGCACTCCACCCTGGGTGACAGAGTGAGACCCCGACTGAAAAAAAAGTTCTGAATTATCCACCCTATATACAGATTTATAAGTGGAAGCTTTAAAGTTAGTTGTTGAAAGAAATGGAGAACAGTGTTGGGAAAGGTATGTGGTATTTTTGTATAATTTAGAAACATTCCCAATGACTAAAAATTGTATGTGATTACAAATGTTTGACTTGGGAAAGGATGTCTGTTTCTGTAGTAGGTATCATTGGACCACTCAAAACCACCTCGGCTTATGGAACGGGCAGGTTGGTTCTCTTAGATTGGGTAAACTTGGGCTGCTTAGTTTTTTGTTTTTGGATTTTCATAGTTCAGTGGCTTAAAAGCAGTGTGAGGGAGGAATGCGATGCATATTCAAAATGTCAGAGAGAAAGCTTTTTTCTCCTCAAGTTGGTGGAATTACACAGACAGTATGTGTTGGGGAGCAGTGAGACTGAATTAGTGTTTTTCTTTTTAAAGATTTGCATTTCTTGGTAGGAAGGCACTGCTGTGAAAGTAGATCCCTTTTCGAAATTCGGTTTAGTAGTTGTAGTGAAATATCCTAGAACTCCTTGTTAACCGAATGCTGGCCTTTAAGTTTTTGGCAGCTTGACCAAATTGACTCTGTGGGCTTGGGTCCAGAAGTTAGCAATTTGTGCAGGCATTTCCTGTGTGATAAAATTAACCTCATGCATCGTTTTTAATAATTTATAACACTTGGTTGACTTGGTTTTGAGTGTTAATTAGTTAGAGCATGTTAAGAATTTTAAATCACATTTTTCTTTATTTGCATAAACAATACAAAATCTTAATTTTTTTGAGAGCAGAAGTAAGAAATTTTATTATGATCAGACAGCTGCAGGTGAATATTTTGGAGCATTATTTCTGGGGAAATAAATCCATTTTTAATTTGCTTTTCAGTGATATTCTTTTAATTCGAGATAGTTGATTAGCTTAGCAGTGTACTGTAGGTCAGAATATTTTGTATTTTGAGAACTTAATTTGTAACTGCCAGTTGTTCCATATTAACCTTAATTTTTTTTAAAGCAATCACTTTTTGCCTTTCAGGAAGGCTTTGTGACTGGCATTTGATTTCTTTCTGCCTGGGGTTTTATGGGAATCATACTGTTGTGAATTTTTCCATCATTTTAATTGTGCAAGTATCAACTGTTCAGATTGTAGATGACCTGCGAATGTCGATTCCTATGTATATTCTGATTTTGGGTTTTTTGTGGCTTGCTCATACTCTGCCAGTTTCCTGCTTGCCGTGTTGGGAGGTGACCTGGGACTGGCTGATTCTTAGAGCCACTGGATCCCATCTTTCCTTCTCTCTGAGTGCAGTGGGTAAATCATCTTCTCAGATAAGTTAAATTATGACTTCATTGACTGTAATAGGCTTGCCTAATTTATTAAATACCACTGTTGTTAGAGATGATTAGCGTTCCTCACTCCCACAAAAGTGCTTCCTGTAAAAACTCTTGCAATCATTATCAGGAGGAAATAATTTGTAACTTAGAAAATATTCGTGTTCTATGGATAGTTGAGATCTTTGCAGTTTGGGACATTGTATGTGTTTAGATACATGTCACCATTTATATGTTCGTGATAATTTGAGTTGTAGTTACAGATTTATAATGTAGAAAAACAGTAAAGGTCTCAAGCCCCCTTTTTTTCCACATCAGCTTTTCTATTACACTAGACAAAGCTGATTGCTGTTGGGCTAAAAGTGACCGGCTTCTTTTCTGTAGAATAGTCTGTTTAACCAAAAATTTTTACTCTCTTAAATGACTCTTGTTCTGGGGCTGAAACTGAAGCACTGGTCACTGACAGCCAGTAAGTCATGCTTTTCCTCTCTCTCTTTTTTTTTTTTTTTTAAGTAAGACAAACCATTTAATGCATTTATGGGAAATTTTACAGTCTGCATAAACAAAATTATAAAAATGTAAGGCACAGTGAATAACTATATTTATAAACATTATAATCTGGCCATTATTGGACAAGTAGCAGAAATAAAATTCAAGAAACATACAACCTTCATAAGTCACTATATTCCTTCTACTACAATCAGAAAAGTTTCTAGGTAAATTCTTTTAGATACTTGTGCCTCTAGGATAGAAGATTCAGAAGGTCACCTTTAGAAACACCTACCTTCACTTGATAAATATCTGAGAGGTACTATCTCAAATGAAGTTAAAAACAAATTAGAAGAGGTCAGGTTAACATATTTTAGAGCTACTGGTAAATTATAATTTATTGAATCTGAAGATTGACCCTTTAAAATTTGTAGTGTTTATGCCCATGAATAAAAAGATGACCATCACTTACTATGAAACACCATAATGAATCCATGTAATTGAAGACTCCTAATGAAAAGTTTAATTATCCTTCCTAAATTCTTCAACTTTCAGTTGAACTTAGTTTATGTTCACTGACAAT
>CAUYQG010028834.1:0-26092 GCA_963574415.1 Tarsius wallacei
GGGGTTCATATTTGTATGTGTTTTCAATCTTTTTCCTGCATTCTTGGGAAGAGCATGTTCATTCTTTTTTTCTTTCTTCTGTGCTTAATACTTTCTTAAAAATTTCTTGTAGAGCTGGTTTGGAGGCTGCATAAACTCTTAGAGATTGAATGTCTAGGGAGGATTTTAATTCTCCATCGCTGATGGAGCTTCACTTGGCTGGGCAATTCTTTGTTGGAATTGTTTATCTTTGAAAACTTTGAAGATTGAACCCCAGTCTCTTCTGGCCTGTAATATTTCTGTAGATAAGTCTGCTATTATTCTAATTGGTCTTCCCCCTAGTCAGTAGTCTGACTTTTCTCTCTTGCTCTCTTTAGGATTTTTTCTTTTATACCTACTTTGTGTAAGCAAATTACTATGTATCTAGCAGTTGGTCTTCTCATTTACTATATTGCAGGGGTTCTCTGAATCTCTTGTGTTGAATGGCCACATCTCTGATGAGATGAAGGATGTTTTCTTGTATAATTTCATGGAATGTATGTTCCAGGGTGGTCTCTGTTTCTCTGTCTTCCTCGGGAATGCCAATGAAGCATAGGTTTGGCCTCTTGCTATAATAGTACATCACTTGGAGGTTTTTTGTTCTGTCTTTTTAAACTTATTTTCTAGGTTTTTAACAGTTTGGGTTAGTTCCATATTTTGGTCCTCAAACTCTAAGATTTTTTCTTCTGCTTGGTTAACTCTGCTTTCCATGCCTGTTAATTTGTTATTTATTTTATTTACTGTATTCTTTATTGTTGTCACCTCAGTTATCAACTCCTTTAGTCTTTCCTCTTGTGTCTTCTCATTTCTATTTATTCCCTCTATTAGTATCTTGATATCTGGGTTTGTGGTTTGAGACCAGTCATTCTGGGGGCTCTTCATTGTTTGAATTCTAAAGTCTATATTCTCAGGTGCTGTCTTCCCAGGAGTCTGGATGGGATCTGTGTTCTTCCTTTGATTCTTCTTCATTTGTGATGGTTTCCCACCCCCTCCCCCCCTCCTTTAATTTCTTTGTGATGGGGATAGCTTTCACTTCTGTTTGTTCAATCCCCTATTCTTCCATATTTGGGTCCTCTGGATTTGTTCATTTTTGAAGCCAGATTGGGAATGGAGGGGGCTGTATTTTTTGCAGTTTTGAGATTTGATTAAGGTGTGATGGGGAGAGCTATGGTTCAGAAGCTATCTGCATATCAGAGTATCAACTGACTGGTATGTGGGCCCCCTGGAACCGACTTCCCTCCACCTTACAATCTGTCCACATGGTTAATAACACCCCCTGAAGGCAAAATGAGATAATAAAAAGAAAAAAGGAAAAGAATGGAAAAAGGAAGAAGGGAGATGAAGATGAAGAGAAGAAGAAGGAAAACAGACAAGCCCACCAACTAGTGGAGAAACAAAGAAACAAACAAACCTGGATGGAACTAGAATCTATAATACTGAGTGACCTCTCACAGAAACAAAGATCTGAGTATCACATGTTCTCACTCATATAGTGAACCTTGAACATCCAACGTATTACTATAAGAAAATGACTGACAATGGTGGGAAACTATGGGGGGGGAAGGGAGATGGGATTAATGGTAGTCAATATCTGTCTGGGGATGGGGAGATATCTCTTATCAACAAGGGTGCCTGAACGAAGCATATTTGTATACCTAACCCTTAACTGTACCCCACAATATCATAATTAAAAATATTGAATATAAAAAAAAGATCTCTATTGCCTAGTGAAGCATTCTTCTGTTAAGGAAACTCCAGAGGAGCTTTTTGACTTTTATGGAATCCCACCACGCTTTGTTCAGAGAAATGACAAAATTGATCACACCACATTGTTATTTTTCATGCAAGAGTCATCCGATATGCACATTTGCATTTTCTCTATACTGTCACTGGGAACATGTAAGGTTTTCTTTGAGCTTCCTTCAAAGGCAGTTGGCAATGTTTTTTCCTTGTGAAAGTGTTTTACTTAGATTCAAATGCATAAATAGATCAATAAATAAAAAATACATGTGGTGTTAAACTCAGTAGGTTATACTGTAAACTATTTAAAAGGTGAATCCATCTGTCACCTGTTGTATGCAAATGAAGGAAAAACCTGGTTAGTTTTTTTTACTTTTTTTCACTATGCTTTAAAGAAATCCTGATATCTGCTTTGCCAAACTCCTAGCTAGAGGGAAGATACACAGATAATGTGGAAGCCTTAACAGGTTAGTATCAACGTTGGTGACTTTCCCACTCTCTGATGAATGCACTAATTACCAATGGACACGGCCATGGGACAGGAAGAGAGAAACTACATTTCAACTTGTTGCTAAAGTGCTTCCTTTTTGTAACCCCATGAAATAATCATGACACTCTGTCCCCTAGGATACAGACTACTTTTTCATATGGAACTGTGTTTTCTCCTCATATCTTCCATAGGGAGAAGGATCTTCTTTTTGTATTTTTACAAAAATTGACCTAGCAAGTTTGGTTGGGGTTTCACATTTTTTCAGTCCCTGAAAAATGTAATGTGTAGTCTTACATACTATGGGCAAATTAATTCCAGGAGTGAAATAATCTAGACCCTTAAGCTGCAGTTAGAGTAAAGGGCACATAAACTCTTCATGAAGCCTTGAACCTATCTTCATTCCATTTGACTTTTTCAACTTTTACTGGGATTAAGTCTCCTGAGGTAATTAGAAATTAGCCTCCAATTAAGACCATAAGTAGGTAGCATGCAGGCGTTTCTCCTTAAGCCTAATGATCTCTATTGCCCAGGTAAGCACTCATCTGGCAAGGGAAATCTAAAGCAGGTTTTTTAATTTGCTGGAGTCCCACCATGCTTTGTTCCCCAAACTGACACAAGTGACCACACCACATTCTGTTATTTACTATGAGTCTTCCAACATGCAAGTTTGTGTATTTTTTAAAGTCACTGGGGGAAGAAGAGGGGAATTCCAAGATGGTGATGGTGATTGGAGTGCATGAGTCTCCGTATAAATGAATGGGTGAAGAGACCAGTGTTCACTCTAGGGTGTCAGCAAAGTTGTGTGATGTCTGAGTGGTGCTGTACGAAGGGGAGGACTGAGATCGCCTGCTTAGGCAGCTGCCTTGTGTAGCTGCTTGGACCTCAGAATGCTCTATGGCCCAGAGGCAGGCACAATCTCTGCAGAACCACCTGGAAAAGAAAAGAAAAAAAAAGGAATAAAACAGCAAGGATCACCTTCAGTGGATGCCACCTGCCATGGTTCATCCCAGAACAGACACCGGCAACCAGATCTTCAAGAAAATATACCAGAAAAACCCAAATGGAGTTTCAGCAAAGGAGACCCAGATGCTCCATAGCATAACTGAAGCATCTGCCATCTGCTGTGGCTGTGCTGCCTAGGAACCTAGCCCTAGATCACAATGAAGTGATGGTAAGTTTTAAGTGACCCAGCACCCTCTATTTCCAGTGATCCATGAGACATGTGATTCAGGTGGGCAACATTCTGAGCAACACACGGGAGAAGACCTGACCATAAGTGGATCAGCTAAGGGCAATTTTCAGCCTTCTCCCAACTTCACGGAATGAACAGGGGACTAGATTTGAAGTATATGTGGTCCGCACTGCAGCCTAAGAACCCAGTTCCCCCACACAGCTGATGAGTAGGGATGAGTGTTAAAGTGACCCTAAACACTTTCTGAGATGTGTGACCCAGGCAGGCAACATTATGATGAGCACACATGGAGAGGGTTAAACATAGGCGGATGAGCTGGGGGCATCTTCCAGCCTCTCCACAACCACAAGGAGTGAACAGGGAGACAGATTTAGAAGTTGGAAGTTCCTCCCTTCTGAAACCTTTCCTCTCTGCCACGAGCTAAGACAAGCAGTGCTTGGGTTACACCTACAAAAAACCTGATCCATTTGGAGTTAATTTTTGTGTATGGGGATAGATAGGGGTCCTGCTTCAATCTTCTGCATGTGGTTAGCCAGTTTTCCCAGCACCATTTACTGAATAGGTTCTCCTCTCCCCATTGGTAGGTGGTGGAGGCTTTGACCTCATCAAACTAACAAGCTTCTGCAAAGCCAAAGAATTCTTTATTTACTCTCTTTGCCACAGTACCCAGATAATGTGAGAGTCTAAAAGATTAAAAAAAAAAAAAAACCTGGAAAACCCCTATAAAACAGTATGTTCTTCACTAGAACAAAGACATGAAAAATGTAGAAAAAATACAGAAGTAATTTTCCAAGTCTTTAGTTCTCTATATTAAATCAAATTCTAGTACTTAAACTATAGATTAGTTTGATTAAGTTATAAAATACAGTTGTGTCCTATGGCCCCTGCTACATATCTTGAAAATATTCCCCAGTGATTCCATCTCTGGGGGTCCCATGAAACTGATGCCTTCAAGAAAACTTCGGGTGGTACAGGAACTTTGGAGAAAATTAAGCAGTGAGAAATATGTTCTTTCTCTCTTTAATCCTAAATATTTTAAGGGAAAAAGTTGCATGTACTTGACATTCTTTAAACAATTGCTCACTAGTCTTTCCAGCAGAGAAGCTGGCCACAGGCTCAGGTTATTAGGCAAAAAAGCACTATTTGACATGTAATAATATTTTAAATTGTATTTGTTTTTATGGTTATCTCCTATATCTGACAAGTGAAAAAAATGACACGTCTTTTCAAATTAAAATAAGTAAATTTAAGTGAAAATGATTATTCAATTCAGAGAAAAACATTGTCACTATAGTAATATAATATATAAAAATGACAGAAATAAGAAACTGTGTTATGTTGTGCTACAGAGACATGAAAAATTATAGCCGTGGTGCATGAGTGAATGGAATTTAAGAAACACTGCCTTAGACTTCAGACTGTCAAATAAGAACGCCACAGACACATGTGCCTTCTGGGCACTTGAGATCTGGCTAGTCCAAGCTGAGATAGTGTATACCTGTGGAGTACACATCAGATCCCAAAGATGCACTTTAAAAGATTGATTATATGCTAAGATAAAATTTTGAATGTGTTGGATTAAATAAACAATCTCTTAAAAATTGATTTTATCTGTCTCTCCCTTATTTTTTAAAATACAGCTCACTTAAGAAAATGTAGCACTGTTGGGTAGCACTAGCCTAGACAGTAATTCAGGAATTTATTAAGATAAATGATTAAACAATTTTCAATAAGACAGAAATAGATCATTGGGAAACTTTTTTTCTTTTTGAAACAGAGAAAAAATTACATTTGGTAGTGTTAGATATCTATTGTCAAATTGTAGTTAACATAAGACAAAAATTATATTACCATTTATTCTTATATAAATATAATCTGGATTTTTCTACGAACCGTTTGTATTAGAAATATGACAAGAAAACTAATATGATATGAAGTTACCAAAGCTGTTACTGATTGTGGTATTACTTTAAGAGAGTCAGTATTGATATGAATATAATGCTATTTTTCACTCATTCTCTGAAGTCACCAAATGGGTAAAGTGATCTGGTTTGTAGTCTGTAGCTCCAGGTACTTTCACATGCACCTCCACAAGAGGACTTCGGAATTAGCATACCCATGACAGCCTTGTGACACAGGACACAGACTCTTTATATTTTGAATACACTTTTTCTTTTAGCCTGAAGAAAAATAAATCAGCCTTTTCTGACACTTCAAACCACTTGTTTATTTAGGACTGATTGTGTTGGCATTTCCATCTCTTGAAAAACGATGGAGGAAAAAAGGAGACATAAACCCAAATTCATGTTTTTAGGAGACACAAACCCAAATTCACATTTTCTCTCACGACTACATGTTCGCAGTATTATTCACATTAAGAATGGAATAATACTCTGGCTTATGTACAATATCTAGTGACGACTGGAAATGCTGTTTGGATGTCTCCCTGCCAACTCAAACTCAGTGTGTCTAAAACTGAATGCACCATCTCACTCCATCCCCTGTATGCCTCATGAAAACAGACTCTTTTAGCAAAGTTTCTGTCTCTATCAGTTCTTTTACCATTGCCTTGGTTACCTTACAGGACTGGAAATATATTCATTTTTCTTCGTGTTTCAATAGCCAACTAATTTTAAAATGGATTCCTTGTTTTTTTTCACTGTTAAATCTCGTTACTTTTTTAGTCCTGTATTTTTGGGCCTTGCCACCAACAAACCTCCTATGCATACTGCTCCCAATCTGATCCCAGATCTGGGCTCATCACTTCACACCTGAATTACTGTAACCATTTTCTTGCTAAATTCTTATGGTCACTTATCTCAGTCAAATAAAACAAACCTAAACTCAACTTTAATGGTTTTATTAACTTTCTAAGACATCTTCATTAACAACTTTCGCCCTCTTTGAATCTATGCAGCGAGCTTTTCATAGTCTCATTGTCCTCTATCTAACTCAAATTTATTTCAGTAGTCTAGTCAGTCATTTCACGGATCCCACAAATCTATTACATACATTTCATCCTAAGAATTTCTTCTAAGCCTTTTCTCATGGTCCTTATCTTCAGCCATGCCCCACGTCTACCCCTCACAATGTAATCATTTTCAATAAATCCAGATGCTGCCATTTACCTGTGGTGTAACCTTGGGCAAATGTCTTAACAGCTTCGATCCACTTTTTTTTTTCTATGCAGAATGGAGTTAATTCCTACCTTGCAGACTTGCTATGTGAATTGGATGGGATAAGGCACATTCAGGCAACTTGTACCTACATAAAGTATGGAGCTGATAAATGTGAATTTCCTCAGCTCCCCATCCTTTATGAAATTCTTCTGGAGCTCTCTGCAATTCTATCTGTCACACAGATAATATGAAACCAGTCCCCTATACTGAAACCACTTCAAGACCTGATCCCGCTTTTCACTCGAGACTTACTACACACTCTTTCTCAACAATTTGCTTTGATGCTATAAGCTGAGTTATGAATAATTTCAAAATGCTCACAAAATCTGTGCTCCAGGGCATTTTTCCTACAAATACGATTTCCTCTTCCATAAAATGTCTTATTCAGTCTTCTATTCTTTCTCCAATGGACTATCTACTGCTAGTCATTCAACAACCAATTCGTGCCACCTTCTCCTGGAAACCCTGGCATCCTTATTCATTGATCGAGGTAGTCTCTGTGCGATACAGCACTCTTGAAAGTTTATCACTAAATGTACAACATTCTGTAAGAATTATCTGTTCACTCCTTTGTGTCTCTTCCTGGTCTGAGAGCATCTTGAAGAATAAATCATTCTGTCATCTTTGTGTGCCCTGTGTCTGCTATTCTGCCTGACACAATATAAGGATTTGAAAAATAGTTGTTAAAGAGGTATATTTCTTATCAAAGTTGCAATTAACTTGCCTAATAATACTTGCCATTTTATAGGTTAGTCTGCTCTCCCAAATAAAATGTAAGCTCTTTGTGAGATATAGGATCTCATAATATTTCTGTGTTACTCATAATTCCTAATGCAATGCTTTCCATATAGTAGACAATAAAAAATAATTATTAATTGGTTGATTAAAGAAATTAAGAAATGGTATTCGTAAGGGACAACAAAAGGGAGGACTTGAACTAGTGTGAACCACAATATTTTCATCATGGACAACCTTAAGGACACTATGTTTCCAGCTAATCCCAGAAAGGTGGCTGGACTTTGAGAAGTATACTGTCAGCAAGGCTGAAGAATAAGTGATTCTATTTTAATATCAAAGAAATAGCATGGCAACGCCTCACTAAATTCTCCACATGTTTTGGTAAAGATCTGTATTTCCTTTCTAGCTATTGCCCCTACAATTGAGTTAAATACTTATAAAAGATATAAAATATAATATAAAATAATTATAAACATAGCAACTATTAATATTTTTAGAACCTTCTATGTGGCAGATACTTTCTTAACAATTAACAACTAGCATTTCTAAACTTTAAAACAACCTAGTTGACATTATCATATTTTATATATAAAAAGACTAATATGCAACCAGAAAGATGAAATACTTTGTCATAGATCACACAGCTACTAAGTAGTAGAGTCTGAACTCAGATTCAGGTTGTCTTGCATCCAAAGTATTAAATAATATATTGTGCATTAGGTTGAATAATCTCCTGCCCCAGAAAAAACATTGATGTGCCTCCTGGAACGTCAGAAGGATGATCATATTTGGAAATAGGGTCTTTGAAAATATAATCAAGTTAATATAAAATCACACTCAATTAGAGTAGGTACTGATAAGGTCTTATAGTATGAGTCTTTATAAGAAGAGAAGACATCAAATTATACTACAAGGCTATAGTAGCCAAAACAGCATAGTACTGGTATAGGGCAGATACATGAACCAATGGAACAGAATTGAGAATCCAGAAATAAACCCAAATACTTACAACCCACTGATGTTTGACAAAGCAGACAAAAACATCCACTATTCTACAAATGGTGCTGAGAAAACTGGATGACCATATGCAGAAAAATAAAACTAGATCCCTATCTCTCACCGTACACAAAAATTAACCCAAGATAAATCAAAGACCTAAAGGTCTGTCCTGAAACCATAACAATCCTAGTGGAAAATCCAGAAGAACCTCTTTTGAGTGTTGACCTGGTGAAATAATTTATGACTAAGACTCCAAAAGAAAATTCAACAAAAATAAAATGAATATAAGGAGCTTAATTAAACTGCAAAACTTCTGCACAGCAAAAGAAATACTCAGCAGAGTAAACAGGTAACTTATAGAATTGTAGAAAATGTTCACAAGCTATACATCTAGCAAAGGACTAATATCCAGAATCTAAAAAGAACTCAAACAAATTACCATGAAAAAAACAAATAACCCCACTAAAAAGTGAGCAAACGAACTACACATATTAGGATAAGTAAAAATGCACGTGTAAAAACATTATTGCCAGAAAGTTTGGTATTAGCATATATTAATTCAGTCATAAGAAAGAAAAAAAAATATTGTTTTTTATTTTATCTCTGGCTACATTTTTAGAATTTTTAAAGTTATTTCTTCTTTTTATATAATACATAGCATAAATAATTCCAAATACCTCTTTTATCAAAACAAAATTCTCATGCTTTTAAAACTGGTATTTTAAGCACCATTTTAAAAATATATAACAAGAACATGCTTGAAAGTGTTAACAAAAGTACTTCTATAAGATCTACACAGCCGTAAAGTTTAAATACCTTGAGAACGGGTGACAATGCTGAAATTTGTCTAAGCTTCCTTGTAAATGTTCAAAGGTCTTACCATGGCAAGTCTGATGAGCAGACCATTCTGGTGTATCTAATGAGACAAGTCTGATTTCTAGTGATTTTAGCAGAGAAAATTATCTTCAACTCACTCACTGCGCTTCGATTTGTGACAAGATGCAATCTACCTTTCCTTAAACTTCTTTTCACTTTAATAGTCTTTGGTATTTGTATTGGCAGGGAAATAATAGAAAATTGTCTGTGGAAAAGGCTATGTTAACCTATGCAAATAATACACAATGGATGTGACTTTACCTGTGGCCCTCAATCATTTGCTTAGAAGGGACCTACAAGAGAGTGCAAGTAGAGATATTATGCAGAAAAGAATCATAATTGCCTACAATCATTCTTCTAATCTCTACTTCCCATGTTATCTTCACAAATCTCATTCTGCTGTCCTTAGGTAGAGACAATACTTCCTCACCAAAAACAAAAAAAAAATCAAGAAACTAAGCAGGAGAATCTCATTTTATTCATAGTATTCTTGTCTCTCACAGTTTAATCCTGACAGCCTAAAATATTAATGAGCTGTCAAATCATAGGCTTTCTTTTGCCCACGCTCTTCCTGTTAGTTAACTTTCCTACTTTCTAGTTCATTGTATGCTGGGATAGAACGATGATTAATACATGAGGGAGAGATGTGTAGTTTCATTTGGTTTTCCTAACATAAACTCTCAAATCTTTTTATAAAGCTTCGGCTATTGAATATTTCTAAATCATTTTGCTAGCTCTTATTCACATAATCATGTCTTGTGATAAGTTGTGATATCAAAATAACACTTGAAAAACATACTTCTTAAGGAGTTAAGAGTTGCAAAGCAGCTTAAAAAAAATCTATTAAAGTTCTTTCTGGGTCTCTGATTTCCATAATAGAGACTACAATACAACTATAGCAGGATTTTTTAAAAACAAAATAAAGGGCACTTGCAGGAGAATGAAAGCATGAACTGCAGACAGGGAGAAAATATTTGTGCAGATTTAGTTAATGAAGACCTGTTATCCAAAAGGTTCAGAGAACACTTAAAATTCAATAATCATAAAAACAGCCAAATTAAAAATTGAGAAAAAATTAGAATAGAACTCACTAAAGAAGATGGATGGCAGGTAAGCATATGAAAAATATTCAAAATAAGATGCCATTAGGAAATAACAAATTTAAACAACCAGGGGACGTCACGGCATACCCTTTTGAACAGTTGAAATCCAGAACACCGACAACACTAAATACTGGCAAAGATGTGAAGCAGCAGGAATTCTCTCATTCACTGCCAGCAGGAATGCAAAATGGCAGAATCACTTTGGGAAACGGTTTGTCAGTGTGTTATAAAACCAAACATACTCTTAGCATAGGATCCATCAATCACACTTCTTGGTATTTACCCAAACGAGTCAAAGACATGTTCATGTGAAAACTTGTACAGAAATGTTTATAACAATTTTACTCATAATTGCCACAACTTGTAAGCAACTAAGATGTCATTCCATAAGCGAGTGGATGCACAACTGGAGTGTATCCAGACAAAGACATAAGATTCATTGATAACATGGAATGAGCTATTAAGAAGCCTTAAATGAACATCACTAAGTCAAAGAAGTCAACTGGAAAAGACTACCTACTGTATGCTTCCTATGATAGTACATTCTGGAAAAGGCAAAATTGTGGAGACAGTAGAAAAATTAGTGGTCTCCAGGAGCTGAAGAGAAGGAGGAATAAATGGCTGAAGCATAGGGTATTTTCAGGGCATTAAAACTACTCTGTATCATACTAGAAGAGTGGATACCAGTCATTATACGTTTGTCAAAACCCAAGGGATGCGTAGCACCAAGTGTGAACTCTAAAGTAAACTATGGATTTGGGGGGATAATGGTCTGTCCAGTGTAAGTTCATGGATGATAACAAAGGGTGACATTCTGGTTCAGGGATGTCCATAGTGGGGACCCCCTGGGTGTATGGGTGGGGCTACTTCTGTGCCTTCTACTTAATTTTGCTATGAACACAGAAACTGCTTTTTAAAAAACCAGTCTATTTAAATAAACAAGCAAGCAAACACATAGAATATGATCCTTATAACCTATACCAGAATCTTTCTTAAAGAGGCAATTGTCTGTGTTTAAGAAAATAAATTTATGAACTACTTAGAGGTAGAAGTTGAAACTCTAAAGCGTGAGCTAAGAAAAATCAGGAAATGAGAGGGTTGGCTAATGCTTTCGTTAATGGAATGTTATGCAGCCATAAAGAAGGACAAACATATGGACTTTGCAGCAACTGGAATGGATTTAGAGGCTCTTATACTCAGTGATCCATCATAGAAGCAAAGAACAGAGTACCATATGTTCTCACTCATAAGCAGACCTTGAACAATTATCATAATACTGGCATAATAAAGGGGTTGGCAGGAGTGGGAAACTGCCAGGGGAGGGGGGCACATCTCATCAACAAGGGTACCTGATAACGAACATTTGTATACTTAACCCTGAATGGTATCCTACATCCTTAAAATGAAACAAATTAAAAAACAAAAGAAATGAACTTTTCAACCTTACAAATTATCTCAGTTTTGAAGAGGGATAGAGAGAAGACTCGGAAATCATGTGAGAAAGAAAGTATCGGGGTCGGGGAACCATGGTGGAGTGGCTAAGGAACTTTAAGACCAGATGTGTACATGTTGGTTTTCAAAGCTGCCTGTATTCCTGAAGAGTTGAAGAGTTGAAGACCTCCCCCTTTACTCCACCCAACTCCAACCCAAGATGGTTCTTAAAATGTTGAACATGGAAAATCCCCAATGAAGAGCGCACTAAGTAATCAGCATGAACGACAGCTGTAACGTCCGTTTGGCCTTATCATTGGGTTTCACTTGAATAACAGTCCTGGACTACCCCCTCCTCCCCACCCCCATCAACGAACAATGTTGTGACACACACATGTCCCATATCAGGAAGGATTTCGTGTGTGGGTGTGTGCCTGCTTTTTGTTTCTTGCCTGTTCTTTGGTTTTCAGTAAACAACACCAACTACAAAGGGCTGAGATTCATATCTGCTTGAAACAGAGTGGTGCTGGGACAGCTTGTGCGGGACCACAGCTGATACACAAGTGTGCGTAACAGCTCGGGGAGATCCTGAGAATCTGAGACAAGAAGTCTCTGACTGCAGATCATGTGTTAGGCCCATATGCAGGATATTTCAACCCTTTCTTTTCAGTGTTTAAGGGGTAAGGCATCATCGCTAAAAGCAACTCCTGGGAAAAATACATTCAAAATGTTATGAACTCTATGAGAGAGGATCCCAAACGCTGCACACGCATTGGTTATTACATTTTCCTGAGTCTCCACAGTCAACGAGCCTTATTTTTCAGAGTTCTTATCTTTCTGTGGGTGATAACCAAAAAGAAACCAAATATAGAGGTGACTTTTCCTAGGCTTTACAACTACAGACGCTCTTCCTTCATTTCCCAGATGACAGTCTATACATGAGGGAGGATGCCAGGAAAACAAAAACAGAATTGTCTTTTGGAGAGTGGATCCCTTGGAGTACAGGCTTCCTCCACTAAGTGTTCTTGGAACCCTTCGGTATCAGCGTAACAGCCAGGGTTGTTGTGAGAGGCTGCGTTCAGCTTCGCTGAGTCTTTTTTTTTTTTTTTAAGATTCTTTCAACACATTTGTTAATTTCCTGATGGGTGATTTGCAAGCACATCTGCCCACACCACGCCGAATGTTCAGCAGTTTTTGACCTAAAATGGCATGACTCCCATGTCCCACCCTCCCTATCACCCATCCTACCCCAAGCAATTTTTCGTTTGTTTGTTTCCCTGGATAAAAATGTCCTCAAAGGGAAACATTTTGCTGATGTGGAGGAGGTGAAACAAAAAATGGCAGAAGCATGAAAAGGCATCAAAATTGATGCGTTCAAAAACTGTTTTGAGGAATGGAAAAGGTGTCTTGATAAGTGCACTGCCTCAAACACAGAGTACTTTGAAAGTGATTGAAGTTTAAATAAATGGAAAGTATCTTGTATTCATGGACTGAAAGAATTAACATTGTCAAAATGTCTATACTCTCCAAAGCCATCTGCAGATTCAATTTAGTGGCATTTTTTCATAGAAATATATAAAATAATCTTAAAGTTTACGTGGACCATGAAATAACCTGAACAGCCAAAACAATCTTGAACAAAAAGAACAAAGCTAGGGGCATCGCACTACTTGATTTCAAGATGCTACAAAGCTATAGTTATCAAAACATCATGGTGCTGACATGGCACGTGACATAAAAACAGTCATATGACCTAATGGAAAAGAATAGAGAGTCCAGAAATAAATCCATATGCTGATGGTCAACTGAAACTCAAGTCAGTTGCCAAGAATTCACAGTGAGGAAAAGACAGTCTCCTCAATAAATGGTGTTAGGAAAACTGGAGATCTCCCTGCAGAAGAAAGAACTTGGAACCGTACCTCATACCACATACAAAAATCAACACCAAATAGACTAAAGACCTACATGCAAGGCCTGAGACTGTGAAATTACTTGAGCAAACATAGGAAAAAAGATTCTAGACATTAGTCTGGGCAAAGATTTGTTTTGATATAACTCCAAAAGAACAGGCGATGAGAGAACCACTGGTTTTTATGTTTTTGGTTTTTTTCAGATTAAAATGTTGATATTTGCAAGCTCCATTGATAAGGCAGTGGTCACATTTGCTCTTAAAAGAGCCAAGACCTCTTCACGTTTCAAAATTCTGCTTGTATTTGTCTTCCTGCCCATTGTTCTCACCTCCACCAGTGGAAGACAGATTTCATCTCTGCTTTTCTCTGCTACTTCAGCAACCTGTACATAATCCTATTTTCTCACTTATCACACTGGATTATATGTGTTCATTGACTGTCTTTCTTACTATTTATAAACTCCTTAAAAATAGTGCTCACCTCAGTACCTCTGTGCCTAACACAGTACTGAACATTTTCAATTAATATTTGTTGAATTGAACAACATGTCTTCATGGCATATAGGAAGCTTAACCAAGGTTGGCACAAATAAGAACAGCAAATATTTGAAACCCATGGCTCTGGTCCCCTTTGATGCCCACAGCAGTAGACACAAAATATCCATCATTTTGTTTTGTTTTAATCTGAGCCTAAATAATTCTTTTAACACAGAAAGATGCTGTCTATTAGTAGGCAACGACATAAAATAAAAGTGATTTGACAGGGATGTCATACAGGTTAGTGCCGCAAAAACTAATCGTTGGAGCACAGAAGTACTGTTATTTTCCATTTTTAGCCTAAAGGTCTCAGTTTAAGCTAATAAAACCACATAACTCTAGTAAGAAGATCTGAGATAGAAAGAACAATGAGGTTTTCTATAAGAAGTTTGGGATAAGAATGTTTGCTGATATTTCTGAGAGGGTTTTAGAAGCTTCGTGTCTGCTTACATTGTCCCTAGTGAAGCTTTATTTGTGTTCTTCTAGCAGTTAGGAAGCTGGACCTTGTTTTCTTCCATTCTGTTTCACCACTGTTCTAATTAAGAAATGTACAAGCATGAGTAGGGAGGGAGAACCAGCAACCATGCCCATCGGGGAACTGTTTCCAAACCAGGAACATACGTTTTAGGTCTGCCAATACAAACACTTAACGGAGGAAATTTGCTGAAATGCTGAGCAAGACTTATGTGTGCTTTCCCCCACCTTCGTGTACAAGATCAATGATGACAATCCATCAACCGCTTGGAAAGATTGATCTTGGTAACTGTGAAATCGAATAGTAAGGGGGACGAAGGAGTAGAAGGCTGAATACAAAGCCTTCCTTAAAGTTTTGGAATGTAGGTCTTAACTTGCAGCTTTGGTATTGACAGATAAGCCCACACAGTTCAACCCTTTTCCCACATGGAGGGGCATCTGCATTACATACGCTGTACTTAGAGAGCTTCAGCCTTTCTGAGTGCAGCCTTTCTGAGTCACAATTATAGCTGTTATGCGCATCTCCAACATCGCTTAATGGAAACGTACCCACCAGGTATCTTGCCTCCAGAGGGGATTTGTTGCTCTATTGGTTTTGTTGGTCAGAGGTATATAATTTCTGTAAATCAGAGTAGCTGTTTGGAAGAGTGGTTAAACCTTGTCTCTCCTCTGTGAAAAAGAGGTCAGTCGGATGTCCGTGGTAGGACTGATGGCTGGTCACTTGGGTACCAAATGGAAATTAAATGAGCCTGAATGCTCTGGTCTACATACACCACCCTGGTGATCTAGAGCTGAGACAGCTGTTGCTTCTCTCAGCTCAGAAGTGGGGTGTATGTCTCCCCCTCTTTTCCATTGCCAATGTGGCCACGTGGATTTTTTTTTCATTTTGAGAAGTGCAAGTGTTCATACTACATGCTGGGTTTTGCCAAAGGAAAAAAGTCAGAATAAAACAAATAAACCAACCAACAAACAACAACAACAAAAAGTTTAAGGCTAGGTGTGGTGGCTAACACCTATAATCCCAGCACTTTGGAAGGCTGAGGTGAGAGAATTTCCTGAGCCCACGGGTTTGAGGCAAGCAACTTGGCGAGTCCTCATCTCTACAACAAATCAAAAAATTAGCTGGGCATAGTGGCGCATGCCTGTAGTCCCAGGTACTTGGAAGACTGAGGTGGAAGGATCACCTGAGCTCAGAAGGTCGAGGCTGCAGTAGCCGTGAGTGTGCCACTGCATTCCAGCCTGGACGATAGAGCGAGATGCCAACTCAAAAAAATAAAATAAAATAAAATAAAGCTTAAACAGTTCTCATTTTTGCGTTTTAAGTTCTAGTCAACATTTACTGTTTCTATGCTGTATGTATTTGAGTAATAGAGTGAGAATAATTAAAAGAAAAAAATCTGTTGAATTGAAAAGCTTTCAACCTTATCTGGATTTAGGCAAGAATCTATTAAGATTTCATTGAGTTATTAAAATGACTTGCCCCTATCATTTAGAAGTCATTTATACTTTAATTTATGGTTTTGCAAATAACTTATAAATTGGCTTGACTTTTTACAGCTGCTAAATAGCCACTTGTAGTAGAAACTCCCATGTAGACTGTCACAGGATGACACCTCTCCCTCACAATTACCAAGAGTCTATTCAAAGGCTCTGCACTATGTACGAGGCTGTAGGAAATATTCATGGCTTAGCTCAGGCCCTATGAAGATTTGATGTGTCCTTCCCATAATTCTGCCCTCCAGGTAAAGAAACTGAGAGCCAAGAAGGTTAACCACCTTGCTCTGGTACACACCCGTTGTTGACAGAGAATTCAGCATAAGCAAGTTGATTCTGCTAGTCTGGGCTTCCTCCCAGGAACTCACGACTTAATGAAGGAGACAAATGGCAAAATTATGCTTCCTAATATCTGAACATTAGCTTCATCATCTATAATACTAGGATAAATCTGTCCCACAGGTATGTCATAAAGATGACATAAGAAACGTGTATGGAGGGGATGATTTATATTTGTTATGTATGTATACATAATCAGGCAGAGGGTTCTAAAATGCCATGTCTAATGTACAAATTCCTGATCTAATTGAGATTCTTCATTGTTCTTTCAAAATGATGTATCTCCTTCTGCACCATGCCGCTAAAGGAGCAAAGCAATACATTTTTCTTATCCTTCCATGTGAGATACTTTGTGGCTAATGTTGGGAGTAGCTGTCTCATTTTAACGACTCAAAGCACGTTGTACATTGCTGAGTTTTGCCACACAAACTAGTACCAACATGGCAGCGTGTAAGGCCTTGGGAAAGACTCTGAGTTTTCTGAAGGCAGAAGCTAAGCTATGCCTTATGTTTCTTGGTGTTTTGATGAATCAGCACGAAGTCTAAAACATTAACTGGGAGTATGCCCAACTAGCAGTATTTTCCAGAATAATTTACATGCACAGATTCAATTAGGTTACAGGAACTAGCAGTATTATGATCAAGGCAGAGATTTTCATAGAAGGAGCACCAGCTAGTATGACAGATTCTGGGCTCCAGGGTAAATTTCTTATCTCAACACAGCTGCCGACTTGCCACAGAATCCTGCCCAAGCCGCTAATATTTTCTCAAATATAGTTTATGAATCTATAGAATAAAAATTAAAACATATGACTTTCTTTTTAAAATAAAGCTGTGAAATGATAGAATTACAATGTTTTGGAGCTAAGAAAGACCCAGGAGATTGCTTTTTCTTTTTTCCCACTACAGCCCTATTTCAAGCTCACAACCCCACTTAACGCTGTCATTCAAAAATATTAATTGACTTGACAAAGTAGAACAAATGACTCGTTATTGAACCAAGGTTTCTTGCTTTCAATCCCAGTCCTATACTTGACATCCTTTCAGAAAAATGCACATGTTAAATAAGTACAATTCGATATACCTTATATTTAGGATATACTCTAGAATTTACAAAATAGCTGCTTAATTGCCAATTATTCCACATGAGAAGCATTGCCATTCTGACACTTTGCAGGCAAGAACATAGAGTCAGTGAGTGTAAAATGAATTAGCCAAAGACACACCCTCGCAAGAGACTGAGCTGAAACTTGGACTCACCACCCCGTCTTTACACTTCACCCTCCTTTGAATGGTAATGTACTTCTGAATTCCAAGGTTGTCATATGTTCTGGTTATATGGGTTAATCTTTATGTTGTTGCCGATAAAAGTTAGTAGTTAAGTTCCCTTTTTTTTCTTTTATAGACTCTGATTTTCCGTATTGAAATCATTTTCCTTACTTGTAAATCATGAAATTAAGCTACTTTTCTCCTGGTGAGTAAAATGCTTCACCCCTAGCGGCGGACACCATGGTGCATTAGTACTTATAACCTTATTGGGCATATTTTGGCAATATTGTTCAAAGGACTGTATAATAATTTCTGATACCAGATAGTCATATAACCGCAGGAGACTATATCTAAATGTAATGGGGGAAAAAAAAAATACTTAACCTGCCTGAAGGTAGATAAACCTTGTGGAATTCTCATTTCATGAAACTTTCTAAATGGAGTGAAGCCATAAGTAGAAAGTTTTTGATGGGCTTATTTTTAAGCTATACATTAACTGTAGGAAGTGAAATCCTGGTAGGTTAAGTTTAGGGCATATTTGTCTACTAGTGGCTAAGTTCATTGGGCAGGTAAGTAGCTATTCAGATAGTTGGTAAAAGTAAAATAATATTTGGTGACTCATGTCAGTGAGGTGACAACGCCCTGTTGGGAAACTACATGTGGACCTGGTTTTTCTAAAATAAAACGACTGTAAATTTGTAAATTTTGAGCACGCTAAAGAAGTCTGTATTACCATAAGTCACAGTCAGTGGAATGAAACAGAGGAGGATTTCATGACATACAGAATCCCAATATGCAGAAGCACAAAAAGAAAAAAAAATACCACTGGACAAATATAATGCTACAGTTACTCAGAAAAAGAAATAAGTTACTCAGACCACTCAATGTGAACTGCCAACATGTTGAAATGAGTTATTTAACTAAGGTTTTCTGATGATGCAAAATTATTATCACAGCTGTTGTTCTAATTAGAATCTTAGTGAAAACGTAAACCATATTACATATTACTGCTTTATTATTTCATCTCACCTAGTTGTTAAATTTTACAATGTGGACAGGCCTCAGCCATTCACTGAGGATTCCTGGAAAAAAAAAGAAATGCTCCTCAAAACTCCAGCATAGAAACCCTGCCTGAGTTTACAATCTGCTGCTTTGTGAAATTTGAACTCAAGACTGCTATATCAACTCTTGCTTGTATTTTTAATCTGCTAACTTATCCTACAGTTTCAGACTTGCTACCCCCTACAAATATAAAACAAGTCCTTAAAAATCAGTCTCTCTCTCTCTCTCCCTATCTCTCTCTCTGTGTGTATATATATTTATATTTGTATATATGTTTGTATATGTATATAGATATATATGTATATATACATGCACACAGAGATATATAGTTATATAGAGACATCATATATATTCTATTATTCTGGGGAGAACTCAGACTGATAGACTCTTATACCTTTATTTTTCTAAACCTATTCATTTTTAACCCAATATCTGTCAATTGCTTCAATTCATATGGACCAAGATAGATCAAAAACAAACTAATAAGTAAAATAAATAGTAAAGTAGCCTGCACAAATATTCCAGGTAATATATTACTTTGGAATCAGAATTCCAAAGACATATAATATTCTGAGCTAAAATGTTGTTAGCAAATGTGGCATGTAAGCTGGGAACAATAAAATGGGTAAAGTTTGAATTGACAAATAGGAAAACAAAGAGCACGGAAGGTGAGCAGAAAGCAAAAGCAGATAACTGGGTTTACCAGCATACTTGCCACGCTGCAGAGTAATAGCAGGCCGTTTCCCATGAGCTGATGGATTTTTTGGAAGCAAGTCGAGGGAGATTATCTGTTATTAATATTTCCCCAGTTAAAAAAATTTCAAATTCACTGCAGTGTTCTGTACATATCCAGCAAATATTTTCAGCTCAACTTGTGATGGTGCATGCTGTTAATTGCAGGTAATGTCTCCTGAGGGCATGGCCAGAAGCTACACCCAGCCTGCGTCTGCTCACCAAGTCAGGACTGCCAGCACCAGGCAGGAAGAAGCCTTACTTCTAATTCAGATCTCTCTGAGAGCAAGAGGCAGTCCGGACACAATACACTCGCTGGCTTCTTTCTTCTCTTTTACTTCCAAAACGGAGAGTTTCATTTATATTTTCTTTTCATTTGATTGTCTCAAAATATGAAATAAATTTTATTGATATGATACCTTATGAGCACTATAAAAATTCCTAAGCCTTAACAAGCAAGTTCTCCTTTTATTGGCCATGCGCCCATGGCTGTTGGTAAGATGAGTAAATTTATTCCATATAACTACTCTGGAGTTTGGATACACACTCCAATTATACTAATTTTTCTTATGTTTCCAGTACTCATTTCCTTCATCCCTATACCCCTTTAGAGAAGGAAAAACCACACTTGTAATTATGAGCCTAGTCAAGAACATAAAATTTTAAGAAAACATCTTTCCTATTTTTGAAAAAACACTTCTGCTTTAAGATTGAAATTATTCTCTCGAGAGACAGCATTTAAATATGACCGAATTACTTTATTGTCAAAATTTTGATATAATCCTATAATATTTTATAGTATTTGAGGATTGAGGATATATTTATCACCAAGTGTGAATAAATTAATGAGGGAAATAGCATTTGCCAAGTGTCTAACAAAGAGTAATATATTTTCACCCTACAGACAGACACATCAAGGTTATGGTCACACTGAACACACCCAGTCCCTCATGACAAATGAAATTTTTAAAAGCTCCTTGCCTGGAATTAACGCTCCAATTCGGCTTACCCATGATCTTCAATGTTTGCTGTAGGCCAGAGTCTATAGTAAAATTGATCAGCCCTACAAAAATCCCTTTTAAAGGAAGCAAAAATGAAAACTAAATCATTCACTCCTGACTTGGTGAGCAGACCCCGTCTGAATTCCAGACCCCATTACCCCATCAGAGGGCACTGTTGTATAATCATTCATGGGACTTTCGGTCCCAGCCTCCTCCTCCAACCTCCCCAAGCCCCTCCACACTTCCTTCTCTCCAGTAATAAGATACATCCTTAGGGCAAATGGAATTCCAGCATCTCTCGGAGAGATGTGTTTTATTTATTTATTCATTCAAAGTGAATGAATACTTTAATATTTATGTTTCCCAGGCTATCTTGCCTGATCTTTGTTTAAGATGATGTAAATGCAAATCTAAGGTGTAAAAGATTCCCCCAAAACATAGTCTGTTTTGAAGTGAAATTTCACACTTTCCCTATAATGTATTTCCCTAAAGTAAAAACCGGGTTTCATTTATATTTAATCACGGAGTTGCATCATCATCATTTTCACCACTTCGTGAGATGAGCCACCCTGATAAAGGTACTGCCCAAGACTTTCAAGAGGAGTAAGTTTGAAGCTTTAGGTTATGTCCACTTCCGAGTTTATGTTCTTATAAATGAACTTGGAAGGTCAATGGAGGAATAACGATTATGCTTTGTGTGATAAGAGTGGTAAGAAAAATGTTTGGAGAATAGTTTGACAGACAGTAGAGTCCTGAGGAGAGTAAGCATTATAGAAGAAGGTGGTAAAATGAACAAAGAGACGGAAGAGTAATGGGCCCTAGGGGAAGAAAGATGTCTGAACTCTTAATCTATCCTCTATTTTTATTACATCTGAATCTTGTAAAGCAGCCGGTTTCCTATGCACAGGCATACACACACGCACGCGTGTGCACGCACACACACAATTTATTATTTATTCTCATATGTGTATCAAATGTAAACTAGAGAGGATTAGAATATTTTGCCCCAAGGCAATAGAAAAAGGCCACTTTTGACATACATTTTAAACCAAACCACACATATCTTGTTACGCAAATTTCTTCTCTATTGCCCCCAGGATAGAGCTCAAATTTCATCACCTGAATTTCAAGCCCTAAGTCATGTGGCATTTTATTAATCTCAGCTTCATTTCTCACTCACCATTTCTCCCTTTACTAAGCACATTTTCTATACTTCAGGTTATACTTACACACACACAGACACACAGACACACACACACACACACACACACACACACTTGTTGCTGTCTTATGAATGAGGACTAAGCCTGACCTTTTTTTTTCCTCTTACCCAAATTCCTACCTAAGGACTTACCAGCGGTATTTTATAACCTTATTTCCCAATATCCTAAAGTTTTCTCTCTAACCTGACTCTGGCATAATATCACATAACAAATAAAGGAGATCGATGGCCCTGTAAAGCCATCTCTTTTGGATGGAGCCTTGAAAGACTCTCCCCTATCCTCCCTGAAGTCCACCACATGTAAGACTTCGTCCACATAGCAACAAACCCAGAACTTTCCACCGCCTTTCTTAACAAAGCATCTCCTTGGCTGGTTTCCCAAACTCTTAGATAGGGAGTACAAATACCAGTCAATAGATATTTGACTCCACCTATAACCTGCAAGTGCCTGACTGGAAATGTCCCTCCTTCCTGGGTCAAACCAATCAAAGTCTCACATGTATTGATTTGTGGTTTCTTGTAACTTCTGCTTTCCTAAAATACATAGAACCAAGTCATCGTTTGGCCACAGTGGCCACATGTTCTCAGGACCTCCTGGGAATGGGTACACCTAGGCTTAAGTCCTCAAGTTTGACTCAAGAGCAAACCATCTTAAAATATCTTACAGAGTTTGGCATCTTTTTGTCAGCATGAATGCATCATTTTTTTCCCCTCATAACTTCCATTTTTGGGGTCATCTTTTCTGCTTTCAGTGTTTTCCTTCCATCATTTCTTCACCTGCTCAATTCCAATTTATCCCAAGATGAACTGGACATCAACTTGCTGAGGAGATCTCCTGGACCATCCCTACCAGCCTCCTGGGGGCTGTTATAACTAAATACCAAAGACGGGATGGTTTAAACAACAGAAATATATTCTCTCACAGTTCTGGAGACGGGAAGTCCAAGATCAAGGTGTTTACAGATTTGGTTTCTTCTGAGACCTCTCTCTTCGGTTTGCAGAAAACCACCTCCTCGCTGTGTCTTGTGAGTGTCTGTCGAAGTGTCTAAATTGTCCCTTCTTAGAAGGATACCCATCAGCTTGGATTAGGGCCACCCTAATGGCCTCATTCTAACTTTATCACTTATTAAAGGCTGTAGCTCCAAAGTCAGTCACATTCTGAGGTACTGGGGTTAGGATTTCAACATATGAATTTGGGGAAATGGAGGGACACCATTCAGTCCTTAACACCACCTAAACTAACTTGGGTGCTTTTTCTGTGATCTCATAGTATGGCCTATATTCTCTATTAATATTGATGAGAAATTTTCTGTTTAGTTTTATGAACTTTGTTTTTTTCACAGAACTTGAAGACAAAGACTGTGCATTAATGTATTTTATTGAAGATGCATCACAATTTCAAACATCACACTATGAAAATATAATTAATTGTGATGATTGCACATCACTAATGGTAAGATATTTAATTTTAGTGAGGTTAAAATACAAAGAAAAACGCATCTTGCAATTGATAAAATATTATATTTATTCTATCCTCAAGTCTCAATTGAGTGACTAATCTATATTGGGGACTCAGGAAATTGTTTTTAAATGCAAGGATTAATGTATCTTTTTAGCACTTGTGTAAAGTGGAAAATTTGGAATCGCACCAATTTTAAATAGAATGAATCATGCTTCAAAGAAAATACATATTCAGATTACACAGTTATTTAGAAAAACCCCAAAGATTAGAACACAGAAGCTTGGGTTATTTTTTCAATTTGCTTTCCCCATATTTCAGAACAAATAAATAGTAAAACAGAGACCAGAAAGAAAGATTTTTGGTTCTAAGTATAGATAACTATTCACTTTTTAAAGCTAACTGAAACATGCAGTTCATGCTTTATCTTGTTGATTTATTGGTCAGAAAAGATATTGTGTGGCTTCGTAGTTATACTATATGTATTCATCAATACTAATGTAATGCTTGCATTTCACCTTGAATTATAAGTACTCTTTAACTGGAAGATAATTACAGTAGATCCAGAAAAGTATGAGTAACCTTATAAGTCAACTATGGTGAGTTGATTGGGCAGGTGGTAAAGGACTTCATGGTCAGAGCAGAACTTGAGTTGGACTTTGAAGGATGCATTGGAAGAGTCTGTGTGTGTTTGTGTGTGTGTTTGTGTCTTAGGGCTCAGAACCCAATATCACAAAATGTGGCATTTTGACATACTGAACTGAAGGGGAAGCCTCAAGGTCTCTCTGACCTCTCACCCTACTGTCTCTCCCATAGAAACTGAAATTCCTTTATCTGGTTGTGAAGATCCAGAACAAGATTCAGGCCAAGGACAATTGTTTTCTCTTTTTCTAACTATTATCTCATTATCTATTGCAGAAAAAAAGACCAAGATGTAATCATACCTGAGCAGACCAAGGATCATTTAAATTCCAAAGAGAACAATTTACAAATTAATCTCTGTTCTCTAATTAAAGTATGCTTCCTAGTAATCATTTATTGCACCTTAAAGAATTATTCTTTTCCCCTCCCATAATCTATTTTACTTACTTGGCAGACTTTTTCAAAGCTGTAGGTAACAGAGTTCTGCCTTTCATTTATCCAAGTGTCAGCATGTTTTGTTTCACCCTCAAAATAAATCTTGAATCTTATAAAGAACCAATCTAGCATTTTCAGTAGTTAAAAACAAGAAAAGAAAGAAATTAAGAGAGAGCGAAGGAAAGAGAAATAAAAGAAAAGAAGAAAGAGAAGAAAAGTATGAAGAAGTTAGTCCACTTATAAAAGCAGAGAGCAGAATGGTGGTTGCCAGGGGCTGCGGGAAGAAGAAATGAAGAGATGTTGGTTACAGTGCCCAGAGTTTCAGTTTTGCAAGATCTGGAAGCCTAAGGTATAACAATGTGACTGTAAGGAACAATACTGTTTTATATACTCAAAATTTGCTAAGCATGTATATCTTAAGTGTTCTCAACACACACACGCACACACACACACACACACACACACAATGGCATCTCTGTGAGGTGGTTGGTTTGCTAATTAGCTTTATTGTGGTGATTATCAGACAATGTATGTGGACCTCAAAACATCAAGTTGTGGAGTTCCGGTAAGATGGCGATGGCACAGGTGGGACTGTGAGAGTCTCCAAAAGTGAGTTCCTATAAAGAGTCTTACTTTCCTTCCCCCACCCCCGCCCTCTTCCAGTCGCACCGGTCAGAGACCTGGAGATCCTCAGTCCCACGCACAGACAGCTATTGTGGCCCCTCTGCCACTGCTGTTCCACCCCAGGCGGCCCTGGCCCCAGCCGAGTGGAGCTCCCAGCTTCCTTCCCAGCTATACCCTCTCACCCGGCCCCAAGCCACCCACCACCACCTGTGGAGGCCCTTGGATATGACCTTGTGGAAATCTGGGTCCCCTTGCTGGCTACACTGATCTGCCCGGTACTCAGCTGCTGCCAACTCTCTCCCTGGCTGGGTGCCCAGCCCGGTCTCGGGCCATGGCAGCCTGGGGAGGCCCTCCATGCCTGCCTCTCAAAACTACAGGCTCCATTCCCTCCTGCGGCACCCCACCAGGCCCAAGGCCACTGCTACCCACGCAGGCCCCCAGCACCTGTGCCTACCGGCTCTGTGCCACCACCCGGGCTGAAGCACCCAAAGCTGTGGCCAGTGCTTGACCCTTGAAGATCCAGGCCCCTGCCCTGGGTTCCAGGTCCCCACCCAGCCCCATCTCAAGCCACTGTGGCCCAGGGAAGCTCTAGTCCCTGTCCCTCAGAGATACCAGCTCCATTCCTGGCTGAAGTGCCCTGTGGGGGGCCCAAAGCCACTGCCACTGCCCACCACCCACCCTATCCACAGACCAGACTAGTGGAAAGAAAGGACAAGTGGAGAGAAAGGATCAGCGAAAGAGCAGTCGCCCACCACAGCCATTTTCCAGGCAGAGATTTGCACTGCCCTGCCTATCTACAGCAGCCTCCACCTTGGTTTTTAACATAACCTCACCAAACAGGAGACAAAAGGGCTTCCCCTGAATCAGACTCAGTCCTGTGGCAGACCTCTCAGGCAGCAAGCCAAGGGAACCAATCCAACCCATGAGTAAGTCTATCTGCCTGCAAAGGGGAGAGGCTAGAGATCAGAGCTAAAGAGACTTTAGACACTCAGGAAAGACTCCAGAGCTAGTCTGGTTTCTCATTTTGACTTTCTATTTTACTGTTTTGACTGTTTGTTTTGCTCATTTTTGTTTGCTTTTTGAGTTAGACTACTTGTTTGTGTTGGGGAAAAGCACATCAAAAGGCAT
>CAUYQG010028836.1:0-10880 GCA_963574415.1 Tarsius wallacei
AAAACCACAGTGAGGTATCATCTTGTGAGCCTATTAGAATGCCTGTTATCATGCCGGGCTCGGTGACTCAGCCTGTAATCCCGCACTTTGGGAGGCCGAGGTGAGTGAATTGCCTGAGCCCACGGGTTTGAGACCCGCCTGTGCAAATTGGTAATACCTCATCTCTACAATAAATCAAAAAAAAAAATTAGCCAGGCGTGGTAGCGTGCGCCTGTAGTTCCAGCTACTTGGAAGGCTGAGGCGGAAGGATCGCCAGAGCCCAGCAGGTCAAGGCTGCGGTGGCTGGGAGCGGCCGCTGCACTCCAATCTGGGCAACTGAGTGAGACTTCAACTCAAAAAAAAAGAAGAATGCCTGTTATCAGAAAGATAACAAGTGTTGATGAGCATGTGGAGAAAAGGGAAGCCTTGTACACTGTTGGTGGGCATGGAAATTGGTAGAACCATTACAGAAAACAGTAAGGAAGCTCTTCACAAAATTAAAAACCTGATGATTCAGCAATCTTGCTTCTGAGTATATATCCAAAGGACGTTATATCAGTATCTCAGAAGAGATGTCTGCACACTCATGTTCATTTCAGCATCATTCAGATAGTTTTATATTTCACAAAATATGAAAACAGTGTAAAAATCTGTGTAAAGATGAATGGATAAAGAAAATGTGAGATAGATCTATACACACAAACACACAGTGGAATATTATTCAGCTTAAAAAAAAAAAAGAAGAAAAGCCTGTCATTTGTGGTAAGGTAGATGAACCTGGAAGATATTTATGCTAAGTGAAATAAGCCAGACACAAAAAGACAAATACTACATGATCTCACCTATACATGTAATCTAAAAATGTCAAACTCCTAGAAACAGAGAGTAGAATGGTAGTTACCAGAGGCTGGGGGAAGGGGACATAGGAAGATGTTGGTCAAGGGGTACAAAGTTTTGCTATACAAGATAAATAAGTTCTGGAGATCTGGTGTACAACTGTGTGACTATAGTTAACAATATTGTATTATATAATTGAAATTTCCTAAGGGTAGATCTTAAGTGTTCTCATCACCGGGGACTGTGGGGGACACATGGTAACTATATTAGGTGCTGCTAGATATGATAATTAGCTTGATTATGATAAATATTTTACAACATTTACATATATCAAATCATCAAGTTGTAGAACTTAAACATATACAATTCTTAACTGTCAGTTATACGGCAATAAAGTCGTGTGGGAGGTGAACAAAACAAAAGGCAAAACAACAGCTTTCGTTCACACAAATTCTAATGTGATAAGTCAACCCTTAGTGAATCCGGCTGGCAGTAGTGGGGTTACATCACCCTCACTAATGTGCTACAAAAAAATGCTCAAAACTTGCAGTTTTCTTTTCATATGTGTGTGTTTTCAAATGGCTTCAGAGATTTTTATTTTAAAAAATTTATACCCTTTCTTCATAAGAAACTTTAGAATTTGTAGAAATATTAAAGTATCAATTATGGATAAGAAAATACATCTTTCCCATGAGGCTGAACTTAACAGGAATCCCTCTAAAGCGTATGGTTACTGTCATTGAGAAACTAAGTTCCTAATGTAAGAGAAGAAGAAAGAGAGGTTGAGAAATACAAAATTAAAGCATTTTAATCAGGCAGTTTAATCAGTTTAATCAGGCAGTTGTAGTTCATACTTACATACTGGTATGGTTACTGTGTTAAGCTAGACTCTAGATTAGGGGTCAGTGAACTATGGTCTATGGGCCAGTTCCAGTTCCTCCATCTGTTTTTGTCAATAAAGTTTTATTGGAGAAAAAAAAAGAAAGAAAGAAATGGGAGCAAGAAAGAACAAGTATGTTCATAGTTCTTCGGTTTGTTACAAGAATTTTCACGTTCTTGTTCAGTAGTCTGCTCTCTCCTTCATGTTTGTGTATAACTTAATTAATCCTAGCTGTGTCCTCATATTTCATTTCACTTAAAATGTTTTTAAACATAGTTAGCTAGAATATTATGAACAGTTGTTACAGAGGATCAGAAGTAAGATTAGGGTATTTGGCACAGTGAGTGTTCAGACCCTAGATGCTATTTGGATGTTATTTGAATAAAGGAATAGAGAAAACAATGACATAAGCACTAACTCCTTAAAATAAACATATAGGTAGGTCTTTCAGACTCTGAATGAGTTTCCTTAATATAATCTTTTTACTCTCTTTAAAAAAAAATTTCTTACGAATTTCTTATGAAACGATTACACAATTACTTCTGAGTTTAGGGTAGGAGAAGGGGGAATATAGGTGGAATAAGATCGGTCTCGACAACTATTAAAGCAGGATGAGTACACGAGGGTTCATTTTACTGCTCTCTTCTACTCTTGTGTATGTTTGAAATTTTCCATAATAAAAAGTATTAACAGTAAAGGAAAAAAGTTCATGACTTAAAAGTTTTTGCATAAAACGTAGAAGCTCGTTTGCTGACTGGGCAGAAATACAGTATCTTTTTTTTTCTTTGCATTAAGGCTAAAATAAGGAGACATTAATTTCATTCATAGAGATTAATTTAATTAGTCCTTGAAATCAGATCTGCTTCACAATATAGAGGTTATTTTCTAACAGCTAAAATAAAATGTAGAAATCACGTGTCATTCTTTGCTATCTAGCTTCCTTTTTTTTTCCAGTTTTGATTATTTTGTTTCCAAATACCTCCAATAAAAATATTCATTAATTCTAAGTACCAAATGAGATTATGCAGTGTAAGAAAACCACTGGAGATTTTTCACTGAAAAAAGTTGTGTAGATCCCTTATTGATTATCTTAGATATTACTTAAATATTAAGAAGGTGCTGGCATTATTATAATAGATTGAAGTGTAAAAAGTTACTTCCATATTGTCCCTCTTTCTAAAACTTTAACCTTTGCAACTAAACAAAAAAAATTAAATTTTGCTGAAAATATGCCCAATGGGAATGTTTTTTAACACCCGAAGCCAAAATTCTTAACGTGGATTCCCCAGGTTAAAACAATTATTCTATGAAATATTTCCCAGGTATGGAGTATGAAGTGATTTTAGATGGTAAAAAATCAAACTTCTTTGAATTGTGTTTTTTATAATGTGCTTCATAGCTAATACTAATACTAATAATGTTAGATCCTTGATTTTTCAGATATTTTTACTTAAGATGAGACTTAATTACATATTTGTTTTAAAATTATTCAATTTTGGGGAAATACTATGTATAGTACTTATTTGTGTATGTGGCAAAAATTGTGGTAATGGAAAACCAGTACCTAAAATTGGAGACTTTGCAGTAGAATGTCTATAAGACTAGTGAGTAAATATGGTACTGCTGGAGGGGGACAGAGTACCAAGTATTACTTAGTTATTTTAAATTTGTTATAAAATTCAACTTCCTATATTTTCATCTAGGTATAGTAGTTTTAAAATAGATAGCAGAAAGGTTATCATTTAGTTTCCAACTCAGTAGATGTATAATTTGCATATTAATATACATTGTTTTAACATCATTTTGAATCTTCAAATTATGAAGCTTGACAAGAGAAGTCTAGCAATGCATGCTCCTTTTATTTGAAACATCCCCAGAATAATTTGTACAAATACTGTTGTAAATGTGTTAAATTCATCATGGGACTCAATTTTTATTTTTTATTTATTTATTTATTTTTGAATTGGAGTCCCACTCGATCGCCCAGACTGGAGTGCAGTGACCGCTCCCGGCCACCGCAGCCTCGACCTGCTGGGCTCCGGCGATCCTTCCGCCTCAGCCTTCCGAGTAGCCGGATTACAGGCGCGCGCTACCATGCCCGGCTAATTTTTTTGATTTATTATAGAGATGAGATTTCGCCTGCCCAGGCGGGTCTCGAACCCGCGGTCTCAAGCAATCCACTCACCTCAGCCTCCCAAGGCGCGGGATTACAGGCTGAGCCACCGAGCCCGGCTGGGACTCAATTTTTAAACAGTAGTTTTGTAAGCGTAATTTCATATTGAGACAACCTTTGAGGAACATAATTATTCTGTGTATTTAAGATACCATTGTCCATTTAAATACTCTAGAACATTGGCTTCTTAAAACTACAGTGACCTTTATTTTATAAATAAGAAGCATTAGACCTGGAAGGGATGTGATTTTTCTAAGATTCCAGGGCAAATAAATCAGAAGTTAGTAGCAGAGCCTGGAACAGAACTCCATTCTTACAACTCTCAATCCTCATATTCCTTCTACTCTGCATACTCAGTGTGGTAAAAACATAAAACAAGAAATAAAGTCTGGTAACGTTTTTACACTGACTTACTTCTCCGGGGTGTATTGTTGATACATAGTTCAATAGACTTTAGAAATTAGTTCATCTTTATATTTTATTTGTGTTACTCAAGGCTTACATTTTCAGCAGATAGAGAACATGTATTAACAGAAACATTCATTTCTGGTAGAAAACAAATAGAAACACTACTTCAATGGGAAATGAAACTCTAACAAGTCTTAAATACACTGACAGGATTGTTTTGTAGTCAGACACTTTTTCACCATCTTAAGTGATATTATGGGAATCTTTAATAGTGGATACCCTTTCTCCTATTACAAATTAGAGAGAACGATGCTGTTTTCTCCTTTAAGGTGATATGGAGGTGATTACATCATATCCATGTTGCTGCTCTCCAGAGAGAGAATGACCAGCTTGATAGAGGTTGGTGATGATCAAGCAAGTGTGTCAGTTTCAGTCAGATCCTTCAGTTGGTTAACAAGTTGCTTTATGCTGTGCAGCACAAGTGGGGTTTAAAGTTGCCAGTGATTTTTTAGACTTTGTGATTTTTACTTCTAAAATGATTTTTTTTGCTTCCTTATAGATCAGAGGTCCACCATCAAAACACCAAAGACTCAAGACACAGAAGATGATGAGGGAGCTCAGTGGAATTGTACTGCCTGTACTTTTTTGAACCATCCAGCCTTAATCCGCTGTGAACAGTGTGAGATGCCAAGGCATTTCTGAGCCAGAAGGCCCTATATCTTCTCTAAAACCACATCTAAAGTCTGTCATCGGGGAAAAGTTTCACTGCTACATAGAATTTTGTCAGATTGAAGGTGTGACAAGATGGTGTTGTACTAATGCTAAGTGTCAGCCCACAGAGCTAATAATACCTCAGTATAATGTCATGGGCAGTTGAAATTCATCACATGAAAAAGGTAATCTGCTGAAGGACTTGGTTGCCCACTGCCTAGCCGTGTACAGTGTTACCAGTATCCCAGTATGGATCATTCTCAAGATGTTAACACCTAGGTGTTCCCAGTACCTTTTTTTCCCTCGTGTCACTACTGAATTTTGACAGGAGGAAGGAATAGAATGGTAGCTTTTTTATTTGTAAAGCTTTCAGTGAAACACTACATACACGAAGAAAAGGAACAAGGTTTAACTATTTAAAAACTGTTTGCTGCCGCATAGTGCCATTGGATAGGGGGAGAATTTCACAAATCTGTGGTACTTTTTGGCCTTGTCTTTGTCTTCCCTGAAAACGTCTCCACTCTGTGAAGCCAGCATCTAGGGGCTAAAGATGCAAAGGAAAGCAGCATGCATTGTCTGTACAAACATGCGGTGAAATACCCCAGAGCTTTTCCTACTGTACAGATCTCTTGAATCTGCTTTAAGTGATTTCTTTTCTTCTTTATTATTTTCTTATATTTCTATATGTATAGTGTAATAGCCTTTTGTTAACTAATTTTCTTTTTTCCTTTTAGTGATTAAGCACGATCATGTCCCTTTTTAAGCCTTACCTGAAAGAAGCAATGCCTTAAAATAAAAGAGCATTAATGAGATGAAACTGTGCACAGAATAACTTTCCTCTACTTATTCTGTACTTTACCCTCATGAGTGCCAATGTTCTGTGAAGACATAGAGATGCTGCACAGTGAAATGCAGATAATATTATGAGAATTGTGTCTATAGGTCACACCATGTACCGACTTTAGCTGTGGGTGACACAACACGGTGTTTTGTCTTCCACAAGGAAGCCTAAACAAAAGAGCGAGCGCAACAAGGGCTTCCTTCATCTGCTTGGTGTCCCACAGAACTTTCACAAGAGATTATTATTGGGAAAGTACAGTTTCAAAACCAGCACCAGCAGCAGTACCTGCAGCCCTTTTTTGGAGAGAAGTTTAAATGCGTTACTGTTGGGGCAGTCCATGTCCAAACCTGACCTGGTGGCAGTATCATGTGTATTTATAAAACAAGGCTAGTCATATTTAGGACAACTGAAGAAAAGCTGGAAAAAAAGAAAAACAAGCAAACTTGAACACTGAAGCAACCTCAAGCATCTCTTTATTTTGATGATATATTTTTATAAGGAAAATAAATACTCAGATGATCAGGAATGTATATAACTAAATGAAATCAAGAAAAAGAAATACAGTATGCATTTAAAAAGACAGAATTATGAAATTGTATATCAGTGCTTATAACGGGGCTGGGGAAGTGCTGAAATACAGCAAAAGATAAGAGATCATGCCAACTGTCACCCACTGTAAATGTTTGCAAGTGGCTATGTTTTAAATAAATGATTATACAGGTGGGCTCTATGAATGTCAAGGCCTTGACTTTCAGGCTTTGCATTTTGTATATGGGAAGAAATATGACAATCCTAGTTAATTAGACAATAAACCCATAGCCCTTACATCTGATGCATTTTGTTTTAAAAATAGGCCTTGTTTTTCAGCTTCATCTGCAGTTCTATGTGAAGATTGGTAAATCAGTTTTTACTTGTTTTATTAATAAAACATAATTTGGATATCTTGAGTTGATGGTTTTGTGATTTAGCTGGGTAAACTATCTTTGTAACAGATAAGTTATTTATAAAAATTAAAAAACTTATATTCTAATGTGGATTTTGTGACTTGTTTTTAAAGTTTGTGAGACAGGAGATAATTTATACCTCAGCAGAACATTTAACCATTGAGAAATTTAACTATTTCTCCAGAGAAACTCATTCTCTAGAATCTTCTTGTGAAATCATGGCATTCACCTGCATTTCTTGTGTTATTTTTCTCAGTTTTCCAGAATTCTTTTTCTATAGTTTATTAGAGTTTTTTCTTTCATTTCTTTTTGGTTTTTGAAAATGTACTGCATTGGTGAAAACAAATATGAAGTCTTGGACCACGTAACCTAAGTAGCCATTTTGTTAATATTTGTTCTATCTTGTAATGTGTGGTATAGGTGCTGAGGAAGGTGGGTGCTTCTCTTAAAGGGAAATATACTCAGTTTCCAAAAAGTTATGACTCAGGTTTTTCTGAGCTTAAAAAGAGCAAAGTAGCATTTTCAGATCTCTTCATGACACAACTGTAATAAGCCCTGCCTTGAGTGATCTTTTAAAGCTGGTGGGAAGGAAATATTCTTTGTCAAGAAATTTGAGGCCTGGATGTGCTGGTCATCTGGAAACCACCTTCGGGAATTTTATTGCACTAAAATAGAATTACAGGTCTAAGAGTCTCCCATGGAAAGATGGACTTTTAGGTGTTTCTTGACACACATTATCCTCAGTGCTAACATTGTCTGTATTTAGAGGAACTGAGGGGGAGGAGTGGAACTGGCAGGTCATATAAACCAGATTTATCAAGAAAAGTGTTGCATTGCAATTTTTTGTGAAAAAAAGTGAAAATGTATCTTTCTTTTAAAATCTGCAGTTTTTAGAATGACCAACCTAAATCTGTCTATAGTCTGATATTAACTTACTTTATACTGGACAATTGAAATAGTGCAGAACAGCATAACCTCAGTTCAAGACTATGTTAGCCATTAACTTTAAACTTACTTTTTAATCAAAGTATTTATAAATAGCAAAATTAACTGGCATTTCATCAATTTTCTGTATCCCAGTCTAATGCTGATGGGCACTTCTAGTGAACAAGGATAGATGTAAGAGGTGAACAGTGTAAGAGATAATATTTAGCCCATGAGTAATTGAAGTTGGCTGTATTGCCCTAGAAAATAATTTAGTGCCACCAAAGATCATTTTAGATTTAGAGTCTAGACACTGGGTATTAGCGTAGTTTCTCATATAATATTACAAAATACTTCTATTCTTCTATGACAAGTGAACATATTTTTGGCTCCAAGTTTTTTGCAGCTATCCATTTTACTTAAAGATGAAATGACTTAGCTGCATTTTAATTTTTATTGCTTTCATCTGAAAATATAGCTAAGCAACTGAGAGGAAAGACTTCTAAAGAAAACACAATTGTGTAGCTTTATATATGTTAGGTTTTTTCCTTTGTGGTATCTTAACAGACTGATTTTTGGTTTGGGGGCTTTTCTTAGCCTAGTTAATCAGATAAAAATGCTTGGTAATATATTGTCTTTGCAACTATAAATTGATTTCTTATTCAAAAATAGTTATGTTACATTATAACAGTAACCTATTTAGAAAGACTATGAAAACAGTTGCATTTCTGACAGTATTCTTTTTAGAAATATACTCATGTACATAGAGCATTGTTAACACCATGGCAACCTGTTCCCCACACAGACCTCTCAGAAAAGTTGAGACCTAATTTGGGCATCTCCATAGATTTACTCTCACCCTGGGACAATTTCTTGCTTTTATTTTTTCTCCTGGTTAAATGGATAAGTTAATGTTAAACCCACCTCACAGAAGTTGTAAGGCAAGGGTCCCCAACTTCCGGACCATAGACCGTTACTGGTCTATAGCCTGTAAGGAACTGGGCCACACAGCAGGAGATGAACGGCAGGGGAGCAGGCAAAGCTTCACTCGCATCACTGCCTCAGCTCCGCCTCCTGTTGGATCAGCACTGAAAATTCTGTTTCCATGTCCAACATCCTATCTTTGTGAAGCAGGGTTTTCTGCAGTGACAGCAACCAAGATTACAGAGTAGACTGAACTTAAGCAACACACTTCAGGTGTCACTGTCTCCCATCACTCCCAGACAGGATCGTCTAGTTGCAGGAGAGCAAGTTTAGGGCTCCCACTGATTCTGCATTATGGTGAGTTGTTTCATTATATATTACAATGTAATAATAGAAATAAAGTGCACAATAAATGTACTTGAATTGTCCTGAAACCATCTCCCTCCCCTCCCACACCCCCCTACCCCCAAGCCTGGTCCATGAAAAATTGCCTTTCCTGCAACTAGTTCCTGATGCCCAAAAGGTTGGGGAAGCGCTGTTGTACTGGCATCTGAGCTGACTAGGGACTGCATTGTCCTAAGATTGAGTCTTTGTCTTTTTCTTTTTTGTTTTACATGAATGGGTCTTGAGGTATTTTTCTCTCAACAGTATTAACAGGTGAGTTTGCTATTTTTCTGAATTGGCCTAGGGCATGTCATTGGATCAGAATTTGATGTTTCGATCACTGAAGTGAAAATTTTCCCTCTTGTAATGTTAAAGGATGGTTGCTTTGCAAAGACTATAAACTATCAAAGACCGGCCTGAAGATCAAGTGTGTTTATATTCCTATTACATGGCCAGCTATCTAGAGAATACATTTTATGGTGGAGTATGATAAATTATTTTGGTGGGAAAATAAACACTTGGCTGAAGGTGCTTACCCCAGGGTTTGCACGTCTGCATGTTTGTTTTAAGCCTAAAATTGGCCTGATGCACACTTCTCTCCTTATGGATCCCCTTCTTTGCCTCCTTTTCTGAGGGTGACCATTACTAAGGAACCATTACAACTCACTGATTGGTTCCAAAAGTTTACTGATCTCATAGCAGTGAAGAAGCACTGTAGTATTTTTACTATGGAAATGCTTTCAGTGATTGTGGTGAGACAGGGTCTTTGGACTCTTGGGCTTAAGCAGTCCTCCCACTTCAGCCTCCCAAATAGGTCTGCAGGCACATGCCACCATGCCTGGCTCCAGAAATTTGAGGAAAAAAACATTTCCACCTCTGAGCCCATCTGTGGGTGGTTAGTAGATTTAGTGCCCTTTCACACTGTGACCTAATTGATTCCCTTACCTCCAAGTTCTTACTCTTTCCTTGCAGTCTGCAGCTAGATTGCAGTATATTATAAAGGTGACACCACATCCACACTCTGCTGTTCAGAAATCTTATTTCCCCATTGTTCATGGGCTTGCTTGTAAGACTCTTGTCTGTTCTCTGTCTGCCTCTTGAGGATCATGAGTTACTTTTCAACAGAGTCCTCTTAGAATTATCTTGGCCTAATTGCTTCCCTTAGTAGGCCTTGCACATCCTCACCAGTGTACTTTTGTCCATACTATTTTTTCCTGTCTCTCTACATAAGTTTAACCTTTCGAGGATCAGATCCAGGACCAGGATTTTGAGGTCTTTCCAAACTACCCTGTCTCCTACCACTTGCTATCTTTTCTACCCACTTGGCATTCATTGCTACTTTGGCCTCTCCACCCATATAAATACCTTGCTTTTGTTATGTTGATTTATTACATTTCACAGATAACTATTTTTCTTACAGATTAAAGGTCTGTGGCAACCCTGTGTGTATCAGATCTTACTGGCACCATTTTTTCCAGTAGCATGTACACTCTTATTGTATCTGCCTTGGTGATCAGTGAATCTTTGATGTTACTATTGTAATGGTTTTGGGGAACAACAGACCACACTTAATCAGTAAGTGCCATGTGTATTCTAATGGCTCCACCAACTAACTGCTCCCGTTTTCCCTCTCCTTGGGCCTATTCTCTGAGACACAGCAACACTGAAATCGGGCCAGTTAATAATCCTACAACGACTTCTAAGTGCTTGAGAAAAGAAGAGTCATATGTCTCTCACTTAAAAGCTGGGAATGAGCCGGGCTTGGTGGCTCAGCCTGTAATCCCGCGCCTTGGGAGGCTGAGGTGAGTGGATTGCCTGAGCCCGCGGGTTCAAGACCCGCCTGGGCAACTTGGGAGACCTCATCTCTACAATAAA
>CAUYQG010028837.1:0-88642 GCA_963574415.1 Tarsius wallacei
TATGTTTTTTATTATATGAATAGTTTCTAAAATTTTTAATTTACAATGATTTTTGGCTAGTATATAGAAATACATTTTTTTTTTTTTTTGAGTTGAAGTCTTACTCTGTAACCCAGGCTGCAGTGCAGTGGCAGCTCACGGGCACCGCAGCCTCAACCTGCTGGATTCAGGCAATCCTTCCACCTCTACAGTTATTGAGGACTCCAAAGTTTTTGCTTACTGGATTAAGTCTACTGAGAATTGCAATGTTAGTTCTTAAAGCTGACCAATTTTAAATATGTGTATTGATTTGTAAGTTTAAAAATGATAGACACATTACATCTCAATGTAAATAACATTTTACAAAAGAAAATTGGTGATGAGTAGCATTTTTGTACAGTTTTGCAAAAAAGTGTACCCTGAATGTCTCCGTTAATGAGTAGAGTCTCACATCTTGCATTCCTTCCGTTGCCATATGTTATTTTGGTTGAAGTGTGTGGAGAAAATCCAGCCTCACTCAGCTGAGTAGTTGGACTAATAACTTTTTCAGATAGTCATGTTCTTTGGTACTTATCAAAACCTGACAGTTTCTCCTTTTTTTTCTATTTTAAAGATGTGGAGTACAATTCAGGGCTATGTGTATAAGTGGTCATCGTACAGGTGAAGTTTGTGTCTTCCATGGGTCCTCACTTTATCTGACTTGGGGTCAGTTATCCTTATTGACGCTTCCCCCTTCCCTCCCCTGGCAGTGATCTGCTACTGCCAGTCTCTTTTTCATGTGGTATTATGATCAGTGTTCAGAGTCCACTTATCTGTGAGGAAATGTGGCTCTCAGTTCTTTGTTTCTGTAGCAGATCACTGAGTATGAAGAACTCTAAATCTATCCAGGTTGCTGTGAAGTCCATATTTTGAAACCTGACAGTTTCTTAAAGGTTAGCTGTAGTGTAAAATTTGAAGCCATATCAATGAACTGCTGGTACTGTGACATTAAAAATCGATTGGTACATGGAAGGGCTCCTTCACCCACTCATTGATCATTTGGAAAGTAGTGGTTCACTGAGTTAGGCAGATCTTTCAAACCGGGCACATTTCATTATATAATATCAAACTCACTGCTTTGTTTTATCACCGCTTTGGGAATCCCTGCTGCAGCTTGTTCATTTTCACTGAAATATAATAGTCTACTGTAAGCATATATATTTACCTGTGTTACTCTTTATGAGCATAACTGGTTATTTCCACCCTTGGGCGATTACACCTAGTGCTGCCATAAATTAACGTTTTTCAGTCTCCAAGTACATGTATACGATGCTTATGCTCGAGCATATTCATAGTGGAGTTGCTGGGTCCACCGGGGGGCTATGTGGGTGTTCAACTTAGGTACTATCTGACTTTTCCAAAATGGTCTGATTCGTCCTCCAGCAGCAGTGCATGGAATCTTCCTTCGCTCCCTGTTCTCCACTTACGGCATTGTCTGACTTTAATTTGTGCCAGCATGGTGGAAGTATTGTGCTTGTAAACTGCCTTTCTCTGCTTGCTTCAACAAATTGAAGATCTTTTCATATGTATTTGGCCAGTTGAATGTTTTCTCTTATGTCATGCTTAGTCATGTTTTTCCCACTTATTTTTTTTTTCACTTTTTCTATTGGGGTATTTGTTTTATTAATTTGTAGGCGTTTTAAAAAATGCACTACATCCCAGCACTTTGGGAGGCCGAGGCGAGTGGATTGCCTGAGCCCGTGGGCTCGAGACCAGCCCAGGCAACTTGGCGAGACCTCATCTCTACAATAAATCAAAAGTTAGCCGGGCGTGGCAGCGCGTGCCTGTAGTTCCGGCTACTTGAAAGACTGAGGCAGAAGGATCATCAGAGCCCAACAGGTCGACACTGGGGTGGCCATGAGTATGCCACTGCACTTCAGCCTGGACTACGGCATGAGACTCCAACTTAAAAAAAAAATATATATATATATATATACACACACACACACACACACACACACACACACACACACAACTTGATAAACTTTTTCCATTACTAAAAACGATTGTAATCATTTTATTACACAATTAAAAATACATGGGCATATTTTGCAAAAAGTATTTCTTCTCTGTACCTGTCCAACTCATTCTCTACCTCCATAGCTCATTTTAGTATGTTTTTCTTCCTAGTGCTTTTTGAGTGTATGAGTATATATTTTTACATTACTACTTTTTTTTTTTGAGTCAAAGTCTCTGTCGTCTAGACTGGAGTGCAGTGGCATGCACTACAGGTCATTCCACCATGCCCAACTAATTTTTTTAATGTATTTTAGAGATGAGGTCTTGCCAAGTTGCCCAGGCTGGTCTCAAACTCTGGGCTCAGGCAGTTCTCTCACCTCTGCCTCCCACACTGGATTACTGGTTTGAGCCAGCACGCCCTTCCCATTCCTTCTTACCCTAAGTTTTGCTGCACTGTGTTTCTCCCTACATGTCACTACACGAGGGGGTCCCCAAAAAACCCGTAATTTATAAAAATTGTGTATTCTTACATGTTTAAACTTCAGTCATCTTCAGAGTACTCTTCATTTGATGCAAGACACCTGTTGCGATGCTCTCTCTACTGCTCAAAACAGTTTTTGTACTTGTCAATTTTGGTAACTTTTCTTCTGCTGTTCTTTGTTTCACCTCTTCCCTGTCAGCAAAAAGGTTTCTCTTTGAGGACTTTTTTCATTCAGGAAAACAAAAAAACATGGGTCCCGGCAAGATCTGGTGATGCTGTTTTTGGTCAGACTTCTGAACACAGCACAATGTGGGGCAGGTGCACTCATAAATCACTCCTCATGAAAAGGGCAAACGTGTTGAAAGAATTTCCCAAAATAAACTTCACTGAAGCTGAATGTAGTCTCTCACAACACCACTAGCTGGTACACTGATGTGATGGGCTCCTACCTAGAATGCTGAACCTAGTAGGGGAAGCCTGTACGAGGACGTGCCTCCAAAAAGTAATTTGGGTCTTTTTGGGTCACCCTTGGACACTGGAACTCTTCACAAATCAGCATGTAGGAAACATGCTCATTCCATGAGGAAATAGGAAAATAGTTATCCACTGTGTGGCTGTATCAGTTTATTTAACTAGTCTGTAGTAAACAGATTACTTGGTTGCTTCTAGTCTTTTGCTGTTAAAAACAGTCGTTCTTGGGGTAACTGTATAGCTGTCATCTTGTATGTAAGCAGGTTTTCTATATTATTAATGTCCAGAACTGTGGTTACTGAGTCAAAAGATAAATAACCTGAAATTTTGATAAATGTTGCCAAGCTACCTTCTGTTGGAATTTTGCTCTCTAAAACTGCAGGGTGTGCTGGGTTTACTGTTTTCCCAAAAACTTCCTCAACAATATGCATTACTAAGCTTGTGGATTTTTGATAATCTGATAAACGAAAAGTGGTATCATGGTTTAGTTTGCAATTTAGTGTGACTGAGTTTGAACATCTTTTCATATGTTTAAGGGCTGCCCCCCCCCTTTTTTATATTACCTGTCCATATCTCCTTTGTCCATTTTTCTAGTCGTGATATTGTGAAATATATATTCAGTCATCAGCCCTGTTTCCTGGCACACTACCCCCAAAATAATTGGAATCTCCAGAGTGTCTTTTTGTATGGTAATGAGTTAACTGATGGCTAGCTGACCTAGGTAGCTTCAGGATGGAGGCTGGTTACTGGGAAGACCAAGCCATGATTAAAGACTTCATTCCCGGCCGGGCTCGGTGACTCAGCCTGTAATCCCAACACTTTGGGAGGCTGAGGCGAGTGGATTGCCTGAGCCTTCGGGTTCGATACCCGCCTGGGCAACTTGGTGAGGCCTCATCTTTACAATAAATCAAAAATTAGCTGGGCGTGGTAGCATGCGCCTGTAGTTCCAGCTACTTGGAAGGCTGAGGTGGAAGGATCGCTGGAGCCCAGCAGGTCGAGGCTGCAGTGGCCGGGAGTGGCCACTGCACTCCAGTCTGGGCGACAGTGAGACTCCAACTCAAAAAAAAAAGGTGCAGTTTTAAAGTATTTTTAGGTAGAACATATAGCCCCTTTACATTTAACATAGTTTCTCTTATTATGTGTCTTCTGTTTGTCCTGTGTTTCTTTTCTCTCTCCCTTTTTTGAGTTGGAGTTTCACTCTCGCCCAGGCTGGAGTACTGTGGCACGCTCATGCTACCACAGCCCCGACCTGCTGGGCTCAGGTGATGCTTCAGCTTCAGCCTTCCCATTTGCTGGAACCACAGGTGCACACCACTGACCCCGCTAATTTTTTATTTATTGTGGAGTTGAGGTCTCACCAAATTGCCCAGGCTGGTCTCCAACTCCTGGGTTCAGGCAGTCCTCTTGCCTTCCAAAGTGCTGGGATTACAGGCATGAGCCACCGTACCCAGCTTATTTTTTAAATATTGATTTATATCATTTGTCATTTTATTTTCCCATCTACTAGTGTGGGATTTTATAATTTTCCTAGAAATATACCTCCTTGATTTTTCAAAATCTGAAGTTATGTATCTTATTGCTGTCATGTACCTGAGTTTTTTTAAAATTCCTGCCAGATAGAAGTGGACCTGTTTAGAATTATTGTTGTGTTTCATGGTTGGTTCTTGTTTATATTTCCTCCAGTTTTACTACTTTCTCCATTATGCATTGCTTCTTTCTCTCTTTTATCCATCTGGGACCATCTTCCTTCTGCTTAAAGTCTCTGTTTTGGAAGGCTTTTATTGAAGGTCTGTTGATGAACACTCAGTTTTGGTTCACCTGAAAATGTCTTTATCTTGCTGTCATTCTTGAAAGATGTTTTGTTGAATATTGAAGTTTTTGTTGAAGATTGAAGATTGGTGATAGTTGATAGATCGATACTTTTTTTTTTACATGCTGAATATCTTATTCTGTCTTTTGGCTTTTGTTATTGCCATTGAGAAGTCACCTGTCAGTCCATCAATTCCGTTTGCTCTACTGCTTTTGATTTGGGGGGGGAGGGAGTCTTTAGCTTTTTTTCTGTTTCAGTGTTAGGTGTCTTTATCTTGCTTGAGATTGTCGTCTTAAATCTGTAAAGTAGAAGTGTTTTTAAATGTGCTTTATTGGCTTTTCATTATTTCTGAAATGTGAATTTCCATTTGGTGTCCTATTTATCTTAATGTACAAGTAAATCTTTTATTATCTACATAGTAAATACTCTTTTCTGGTCTTTTTTCTTTTTGTTCCCCATAGCTTCCCTAATAGAATAAATTGCCAGACTTGTTGATTTTTTATTAGAAAATTGTTAAAAGTAAAACAGTAGGTCTCTGGATCTGGTCTCTTGGGGGGTAATACTATAAATATTTTAGTCTCATTGTTATTGGTTTATGTAAGCATTTCTTTCATTTACACTGGTGTTGCTCAATTAGTTTTTTAGTTTTCAAATGTATTGGTATCAATTGTGTGGTAACTCATAATTTTAGAAATATTTTTCTTACATTTGTGGTTATCCTCTTTGTTCTCAACATTTAATTTTTTTCCTTTTTTCTTGTTTATGTTTGGTAAAAGATTACCTATTTTATTATTAGTCCTTTCAGAGAACCACCTTTTGCTTGTATTGATTAACTCACTTGGCTTTAAATTGGCTTTTAAAACTTACTGCTTTTATCATAAGAAATGTGTCTGGAGTATAGTTTCTGTTTTCCTTGATAACATTTAATTGGGGCACTAAATCCCTTGCTGATAGTTTGTATATTCACTGCCCTCCTTGGCATGTTCAAATAGACCCTGTTGAGAATTTTGATGTACACCTGCTTCCTCATTAGGAGAAGGAGTATTCAAGACTGCAACTCCTGAGACCAGGTTGTCCAGTCAAGGCCCTGCTTTACATCCTGTGAATATCCCCTGCTTATCATGCCCAGGACATTCTGGCAGGCTTTGTGGTGGTCATAAAAAATTATCTTTGTCCTGGCATGAATCAGATGTAACTCTTTCTTTTGTTATATGTAATAATCAGGAGAATCCAGAGGTGGGTCTTAAGATATCATTGTTCCTGAGAGAGACAACATTATAATAAATACAGTAATGGATGTGATGCAGCCTTGTTATTACAGACTGATGATTTAATTCTGAAGCACAAATTCATAAACCTGGTTGGATGAGGAGCCAGAACAATGTATAGATGTCTTAAGTTTAAGTCACCATATGAACTTTGACATGATTCTAATGAAAGCATGCTCTTGAATGTAAGAAGTATGGCATCCAAAAGATGTGTGAATCTTTTTACATAGCGTAAACTTTGATAGGTGTTAGATTATAAGCATCTGTCTGATAATAAAAAACATTTTTATAATATACTGAATTTTGAGAATATTAAAATGGTCTTCAAAAATTGTATATTAAATCCAAAAGTAAGAATGCCAAGTTAAATGGAAAAACTGTAGTGCATAGGTATAATTCATTTTGTTGAATGGGTATAATCCCCAAAAAAATGTTTTTAAGGAAGACATTTATTTCCCACTGGGTGTAGTAAATACCCTAAGTGACTTTTCTATTTTAAATCGTTAATTTACATAATTCCTTTTTTTTTTGAGTTGGAGTCTCACTCTGTCGCCCAGACTGGAGCTCCCGGCCACCGCAGCCTCGACCTGCTGGGCTCCGGCGATCCTTCCGCCTCAGCGTTCCAAGTAGCCAGAACTGCAGGCACTCACCACCATGCCCAGCTATTATTTTTTGATTTATCGTAGAGATGAGGTCTCGCCAAGTTGCCCAGGCGGGTCTCGAACCCGCGGGCTCAGGCAGTCCTCACCTCAGCCTCCCAGAGCGCGGGATGGCAGGCTGAGTCACCGAGCCCGCCTATTTTACATATTTCTTTAAGAATTTACGTCACTTGCTTTATGAGTTCAAATTATCCCAAGTATGTTTACACAGCAGTAGTGTTTCCTAAAATCTACTGGTTAGGTTTTCTCCGGGAACATGCACGCGAATGTCTCCCTCTGCTCAGTTAAGGCAGTGCTACTGCGTCAGAAGCGAGGGCGCCCTCGGGCCAGGCCACGCCGCCGTCCCGGGTCGTCTCGGCGAGCCGTGTCCCGCGGCGAGTGGAGGCGGAAGGGCCCTGCGGCCCCGGTGCCGGCGGCCGCGCCCAGAGGATCGCGGAGCGCCCGAGAGCGGCTCCGTCGGCCTTGCCTGTGCGCAGGCAACAAGCGGCCGGCGCGGCTGCGGGGGGCGGCGGCACGTGCCTCGGGCCCCCGGCGAGCAGAGTGGGTCCGGGCGCCCCGGGATGCGCGGCCCGGCGTCCTTCCGGCGCCCGCGGCCGCCGAGCGGGACCTCGCCCTCCTGCCCGCCGCCCTGGCCGGCCCGCCGGGTCTCGGGTCCTCGAGGGCGCAGTGTGCGGCGGCCCCGTGGGCGCGCGGCGGGGTGCGGGTGCCGGCGCCCTCGCGGGCTTTCGAAAGGCGCCGCCGCCGCCCGGCGCACCGCCCGCCCTCCCTGGCGGCGAGGCCGGGCCGACCCTCCCGCTCGCCATGAGGTGAGGAGGGGCGGGGCCGGGCGCCCTCTGCCGGCCGCCGCCCCGCCGCCCTGCCGGGACCGCGGGTGGTGGGCGGGCCGGGCCTCTCGGGAGGGGCGCGGCTGCGGGGGCCTGGCGCGCCGGGGAGGGCCGGGGCGCGGCCGGCGCTCGCCCCTCCTGGGCCTGAGGACCCTCCCGCGGGGCGCTCGCCCCTCCTGGGCCTGAGGACCCTCCCGCGGGGCGCGTCTGTGCGTCTGTGCCGGCGAGACGGCGAAGAGCTCTCGGGCTTCTGCGAAAGCCGACGGCGCTCGAGCCGGACTGTTTCGATGGGCCGCTCTGCTGCGTGGGTCTCTCTGTTGGGGTTTTGACTGGCAGGAAGCGCTGTCTCTACGTCTCCGCGTGTGTTCTCTACTTTTTCTTCACTAAAAGTACTAGAACTTCAGAAGCTTGAGACCAGTCTGGGCAACATAGCGAAACCCCAGGGCTCTCTCAAAATTTTTTTTAAAAGTTAAGAAAAAGATAATTTGCTGCTGCTTAGGGCTATAGGAGATCCTTTCTCCAAAATGAAAATAGCTTTGTTTCCACCAGCTTCTGTTTGTGCTTATTCAAGATCTCAGTTCATCATATATAAAGTGAAAAAATAAAGCGAAAGTTGCCTGTACTTGCCCACCCAAAGATACCATCATAGAGTATTTTATTACTTGCTGTGGTGCTAGGATCTCTGCTGGGCATTGGGGGACTTTGGTGGAGAAGTTGGACCTCTCCCCACCCCCGAAAAAGCAAATGTACAAATTAGCTGCATGTTGTAATGGACACTTTAAAAAACCCTGCTTTTGGTGGGGTAGTCAGAGTTTTATCTGGGGTTTCACTGAAGGAAGAGAGGGCGCTCAACCACGAGGCGCATGAGAAAAAGGAACATTCTAGCCAGAACAGCACGCTTCAGGCACCGCAGAGGAAAGTGCCAACGACAGGCCCCGGCCCGTGTGGCTGGCTCGGGCCGGAGCTGCAGGTCGGGGACGCCGTGGGGATGGAGTGCAGGCGCTCGGCCGGACCGGCGCGCACTTGACCGTGGCCAGAGGGCGTTCTGTTCTGAGGACAGCGAGAGGCTGTTGACGGGTTTTAATTAGAAAATAGTGATCTGGAGAAATCGTTGACTAAGGAAACGTGAGCAAAGATTCTTTTGTCCTGAAGAGCTGCCCTTTGGGTACAAAGGCAGTTACTGGCTGGTAGTTTTGAACATTCGGGGTTTCAAATCTTTTTACCTGAGCTTTTCTTGAGACAACTAGAAGACAGCTGCCAGCTAATCAGCAAATGAGAATGGAAACTTCAGCACAGGAATTAACCAGTAAAACCTTAAGAGTTAACCAGAAGGTATTATTAGGGACTTTAGGGTCTTTCTTATTTCAAAGGGAGGCTTTAGTGTCCCGCCACTATATATGTTAGCGGTTTTCTAGATGCTTGTAAAGTAATTACAAGTGGCTATTGAATTTTCTGAAGTACTTTTACTGGAACCTCTGGCTTTCTTTTTTCCTTTTTCTTTTTTTTTGTTGTTGTAGAGATGGAGTCTTGTCCTGTTGCCCAAACTGGCCTCAAGGGGCCCTCCTGCCTCAGCCTCCTAAAGTACTGGGATTACAGGAAGTGCTGTTTTTATATCTCTGGGGTCGTTGGTTTTTCTGTAATCACTTACTGTGGTGCATTTCATGAATAATTGTCTAATGTTAAGCCTTCCTTGAATCCCTGGCATAAACTGCACTCAGTTGTGTTGTTTTGTATTTTACATATATTACTAGTTTAGGTTTTGTAATATTTTAATTTAAGATTTGCATGTGTTTTCATTGGTGATACTGTCTTAAAATTTACCTTTCTAACTGGCCCTTTCTGATTTTTTTAAAAATCAAGATTGCACTAACCTTACAAAATAATTTGAGCTTTTTCCTGTTTTTGTTCTTGAGAAAAATTTTTTATGTGGGAAAACTTCTGGGCTTGACATTTATTATGTCTATAACAGTTAAACAACGATTAGTTAAATCACTTAATAGTTATAGGTTTATTCAGGTTTTCTGTTTTTCTTAAATAGGTTTTCATACATTCAGTTATTTCTAGGAAATTCTTCTATTTCATCTATAATTTTAGTTTTTTGTCATAAAATTGTTTCTATTGTGTTTATGATTTAGAGTGTCTACTAATCACACCCCTTTTGTTCTTAGTGGTTTTCCGAGCCTTGTTTTGTTCTTCATTAATTTGACTGAAGATATGTCAGATTTTTTTTCAAAAGCTCGTTTTTTTCCTGCTTTTTTTCCTTCTACTTAATTAATTAATATCTAGTCTTTATTATTTTTCTTCTCTTTTTTTTAATTTACCATGTTCTGTTCTTTTTGGTTTTTTGTTTGTTTTGTTTTGTTTTGTTTTTGAGACGGGTCTCACTTTTGCCAGGCTGGAGTGCAGTGGCACAATCATGGCTTGCCGCAGCCTCCATCTCCTGGGCACAGGTGATCCTTCTCTGCCTTAGCCACCCAAGTAGCTGAGACCACAGGTGTGCTCCACATCTGGCTAATGTTTTTATTTTTTGTTGAAATGGGTCTCACTATGTTGCCTAGGCTGCCTTGAACTCCTGGGCTCAAGCAGTCGTCTCACCTCTGCCTCTCAAAGTGTTGGAATTATAGGTGTGGCCTGCTGTGCCCGGCTCGTTCTAAGTTCTTGAATTGACTTCTGCTGTTGTTGATTTTCAAGTGTTTTTCTTTTCTAATCTATACATTAAAAATTAATCATTTCCTTGTAGATATATGTTTTATTTTAAAGATGTGGGGTACAATTCAGGATTAGGTATACACATGGACATTGTACAGGTGAAGTTTGGGCCTCCCTTTGGTCCCCACTTTGCCTGGCTTGAGATGGTGCGTGTATGTCCCTCCTCCCCCCATCCTTGTAGATATTTTAGATGTGTCTTAAGTTTGGACGGATGGTGTTATCCTTTCACTTATGGATCATTTATAAGTATGGTGTTTTTTTGTTTGTTTGTTTTCTATGATGGTTTTAGAGAGTATGGTTTTTAAAAATTTTAATTTCCAAACTTGAGGCTTTTGAGATTAACTTTTCTTTTTTTTTTTTGAGTCAGAGTCTCATTCTGTCACCTAGGCTGGAGTGTAGTGTCACACTCACAGCCACCGCAGCCTCAACTTGCTGGGTTTAAGCGATCCTTCTGCCTGGGGCTTCCAAGTAGCTGGAACTACAGGAGCATGCCACCATGCCTGGCTAATTTTTGTGATTTATTGTAGAGACAAGGTCTCACCAAGTTGCCCAGGCTGGTCTCAAACTCCTAGAGTCAGGCAATCCTCTTGCCTCCACCTCCCAAGGTGCTGGGGTTACAGGCGTGAGCCACCACACTTGGCCAAGATTAAATTTTTATCATTGCATTGTTATTTTACTTAATTTTAGTTAGAGATCAGTTTTTTTTTCAGTACTGTTGGGATTTCCTTTATGACCAAATACTTAATCAGTAAGTTTTGTTTTGTTTTAGTTTTGAAAGTTTTTTTGCTCAACATTATTGAGGTCTAATTTTGATACAATAAAATGAACACATTTTAAGTATATAATCCAGTGAATTTTGTGTAAATGTATGTACCATGTAGCCACCACATCGATAAAAATATAGGACATTTTTATCACCCCAGAAAGTTCCCTTGTTCTTATCCCACTTGAAATTAAATTTCTTATTCCTATCCCCTACCCTAGAAAACCACTGATTAGGATTTTTATAACTATAGGTTAATTTTGCTGGTTTTTGAACTTTATATATATGGAACTCTACAGTGTGTAATCTTTTGACGACTTTTGCCTGGTTTAATGTTTTTGAGATGCATGCATGTATCAGCAGTTTTTCTTTTATTGCTGAGCGGCATTATGTACAAATAGACAAGTTTATCTATTCACCGTTGATGACCATTGGAGTTTCCAGTTTCAGGGTACTGTGAATAATGCCACTCTGAACATTCATGTGCAAGTCTTTTTGTGGATGTGTCTCATTTTTCTTGGGCTAGAATGGCTGGGTCATTTGTTAAGTGTATGTTTATAAGAAACTGATAGGTTAGTTTCCCGCTTAGTAATACAACTTTGTTTTTCTGCCAGGAATGTGTGATCGTTTCAGTTGCTCGTCATCTTTGTCAGCTTTTGGTGGTATCAATCTTTTGAGCCATTTCACTGGGCAAGTAGTATTTGATTGTGGTTTTAACTAGTATATTCCTGGTGACTAATAATGTTGACCCTTTTCTCATGTATTTCTTTTACTAGTATGCTTTCTTTTGTGAAGTGTGTGTAAGAGTTCTTTGTATAGTCTAGACACAAGTCCTTTGCAAATATTTTTAATTTCTTCATAATACTTTTGGCAGATTAGAAGGTTTTAATTTTCATGAAATCATGTGTTTCCGTTTTTCTTGTATGGTTACTAATTATTGTTCCCTATGAAAATGTTATGTATCTGAGAGTCAAGAAGATTTTTTCCCTTTTCTTTTTTTTGGTATAAGCTTTGTATATTGGTGTTTAGGTTTAGGTCTATGATTTCTTTCCAGTTAAATCTTATGGTTCGAGGTAGAGGTTTGAGATTCATGATTGCTCTCCATCTTAGTTGTTCCGTCACCATTTGTTGTAAAGCTCTTCCTTTCCTATTGGATTGTCTTGACAGTGCTGCTGAAAGTCAGTGTCTAGACTCTGCTCCATTGGTTTGTGTGCACTGTCTTTACATCCGTACTTGACTTTGGCTTTAGCTTTGTAGTAATTCTTGAAATCAGATAGTGAGCCCTTAACTTTGTTCTTTCTTTAAGTTGTTTTGGCTGTTTTGAATTCTCATAAGTTTTAGAATCAGATGGTCAGTGGCTGCCAACTAGGATTGTGTGAATCTCTAGATCAATTTTGTATCTTAAGATCCCCCAGCAGAGTTACAAAACTAGGCAGTAGTATCACAGAGCACAAACCCAGGTTGAAGCTGGTGGACATAGTGCTCTATGAAAGATGCTTTCCCAAAAAAAAAAAAAGAAAGAAAGAAAGAAAAGAAACCATTCAACACAAAACCTTTGATCTGTCTCTTTCCAGAGGATATTATTAGTTCTCTAGACGAATTTCAAGTCAAAATAAGGATTGATAACTGAAATTTAAGCAGAGGCTGTTTGAATTCAGAAAAACAAAACATGGTATGAGAAAGGAATGTGGCTACCTCGTATGGCTCAACCATAATTAATACAACGAAGTAGTGAAACCTTGAATACTGCTATTTTTAAAAATAGTGATTATACTATGAGAGAATGGGATGGAGAAATTTGGGGTTTTGTGGGGTTGGGGTAGGTGTCTTTTCATTAAAGGAATGTCTAGAATTCATACAAGTATTTTATTGAGAAACGTGGTATTATACCAGAAGATGCAGTTAAAGTTGAAGGTTGTCCGTAAATGATGCCTGGTACATAGTGAACCCCAGCAAATGTTAGCCAATTATCATTAATAACAATACCTTTCTTGTTAATAAATATTTACTAGGATAAATGTCTCTGTGTATGGCAGCAAATAAAGGGGAATTTGAGAAGTGCACAGTGCCTTACGCATAACAAGCATTCAGTAAAGCAGTTTAGAGAGTCATAGTGTTAGAACTGAAAAGGAGCCTTAGAAATTAAGTTGGGTAATTAAGTCCTAGAGAATATATGATTTAACAAAATCCACCTGTTAGTGTGCTTTCACCTGCCAGTAAAAATTCAAATAATAAACATTTGTTATATATCAAAAAGTCCAGAGTCGGGGCAGCTCTGGGTTCATTAATGCAACAGTTGAAGGCTTCCGTCAAGAGTCTGTCTTTTTCTGTCCTGTCTGTTCCTGGCAGAGGTTGACTGATAAGTCCCGTCTTGGTTGCAAGGAGCTCCGGGCAACCCATCTGCAGACAAGGTCCTGAGGCTGAAAGATGGAGGCAGGGAGGATGCATCCTTTCCTGTTGTCCTTTTGTAAGAAAGGGGTCCCCTAATTCTCTCTACTGTAAACTTGCATTTACATCTCATTGGTCAGAATTGGGCCACATGTTTATTCCAAAAACAGTCACTAGCTAAAGAGAGTGGAATCACCATAGTGAGCTTAGAGTAATTAAGATTCTCCTCTATCTACCCACTTACACTCCCAAGCCTGGGATTACCTACCTGTTAACTGAACAAAATAGTGGTTTTGGGGAAGGGAAGAAAAGAGGGCACAGGAACAGTGGTTGAGAAGGCAGAGTGATATTGTCACACTGAGGCCTCAAAACAAGTTAGTGGTAGAGCCTGCGCTACAGTCCTGGTCTCCTGGTTCCCAGTTTAATTTTATGCTCTTGACATAAATAATTTATTTGCTTAATGAGTTAATACAGCTATGTGTTCCAAATAATTTTGATTATATATCCATACAATTCTACCTCAAACTGTTTTGAAAAAAAAAAAAAGTGTGCTGTAAAACTATGTGGAGTATTTTTTGTGAGGCATATTGAAATTTTTGTTAATCTGTCTTATCATAAAAACTGAAAACTTTACCACCTTTTTATCTCCTTCTTTGCTCTTATTCTTCTTCCTTCTTCTTACCTTAATAAGTCATATTACACTATTTGTAGTTCCATCATGTTTATGCCTCCGTTCATGTCCTCATACTATTTGTCCCACAGTATCTAAAAGCATACACACTTGTCCCCTTTTTTGACTTTCTCGCTTGAGTATCAGATTCATGTCAATTCCTCTATGAAACCTTTCTTGGCATATCTCCCACTCCATGAAGTTGTGTCACTGTACATTCACTATATCATGTTCTAGATACTCCTACTCATTTATTAACAACTGATTTTTTTGCAGCTTTGTCTTCTCCTAGTCTGAGTCTTTCATTGTGGAACTTGTTTTTCATTTGTCTTGATAAATCCAACGTGTAGCATAGTATTGGATACGTGATAGTCACCACTGACAGTTGTGTTTAATATATTGATGTACTGGGGAGAGACTTTCAGAAAGTGTGTTCTACTTGATTTTGTTATTTTCAACCAGTGGAATAGAGATGTAGTTCTATGATCTCTACTTTTCATCTGAGAGCGACTTTTTTTTAATGATGCAAACGTGATTCATATCAGCATAATTTACTTCTGTGTACAAAATTTTCTTTAGAAGTTAAAGATTTGGAAGAAAAGTATTTCACACTCTTACTGCTTATGGAAAAAGTTTAGTCCTTAGCTGTGAAGACTTGTCAAAGGAGGTAAAGAAACAGATTATTCCTAATTAGATACTCAGTAAGCATTTGTTATGTAGTAGAAATGCTGCAAATAGAATTATTCACTTTATGATTTTTTTTTTTCATTTTAGCATTTATGACATTAACAAAGAACAGGACTGTATCAAGAATGCTGGGGGTATACTTGGTGAAGATGAATTAAGACCATCCTCCCAGCTACACTCTCTCTTAGCGAAGATCAAGACAGGGTTCATATCAGAAAAGAGTGGGTATTAAACCAGGTGCCTATAAGTTATAACTAATGCATCCAAAGTAAGAATTATGATTTTTTTAGTTTTAACTTAGATTCTGTAATACAATAAGACTTTTTAAAATTATAGTTTCCAGTAGCTATGATTCTTTTATAGTCATTAGTTTAAAATTGATAGGTGGTTGTTTTCAAATCGCTTTATAAAGGGTATATTCCTCTATTTGTATTTCTTTGAAATTGTTTCTTTTTTTGTTTTTGAATTGAAATATTTTAAATGATAGAAGTAATACCTGTTTGTATAAAAAAAAAAAATTTGAGTTCCCCTTTTATCCACTTTCCAATCTCAATATGTCAGTATATATAGATTTTTAATAGTTGTAAGGTGTTCCTTGTTGATGGCAGTTTAGGTTGTTGCCAGGTTTTTTGTTTTTTTGTTTTTTTGTTTTTGCTATTATAGATGCTGATACATGGAACACTGTGTGTGTGTGTGTGTGTGTATCCTGTATCCTTATTTTACTGTTTCTTGGGAATAGATTACTAGAAATGAAATGGTTATTAGATGTGTACATTTAAGACTTTTTTTTAGGTCCTGCCAAATTGTGCTTTAAAGAGTTATATTTATTTTAAACCAGTTATTCTTTATCTTAAAAGTAAAGGTAATACATTTTAGGATTAAGTGATTAAGTATTTGTTCCTTCAGAACTATCAAATGGCTTACTTAGACTAGAAAAAAATGTATAAGCAGTGTTAGTATTAACTGATGTCAGTTACAATCCTGTATGGAGATGTGACCATGAAAGTCATGGGAGAGATGTGTACAAGTGGCTGGTCTTGTTAGAATTATTCTGACACCTAGGATGGAGTTTATAGAACAGAAAACAGGTTTCGGTAATACAGTGTTGGAAGTCGGTTTATAACTTTTTCATCTCTATTATAAATGTCTAAAACAAGTCTCGCTCTGTATCTCCGTGATGGATTTTGAGAAGAGTATGAGGTTATTGCATGCACTTTGACCACTATTTAAGACTGGACATACAAGTAGAGAAATGTGCCAAATCCAGGCATTATGGGAAAACTCAGTTTTCAGAGCCATTGTGATTGAACTTGGGCCTTTCTCCACGTGCTGTTTCTTTTTTCACTTAGCCCTGAGGGATGCTCTTAATACTTTCAGACAGGCACTTCTCCAGGTACCTTTATAGATGCTGTCATAAGTTTCTTTGTGGAATAGCCCCCTCTTCATTTGAGTGCATTGATACCCTTGAATTTTAAAATCAAACATGAGAATTCCTTGGCAGAAAGGAGGCCATTCATTCATGACGTGTTCATATTGTTTAGTGCACTAATTAGACTCTCAAGTGAGAGTATATTGTGTAAAAAAGAGAGCGCATCAAACAGTTTTCTAGGTAGAATTCTCATCCCTTTCCTCATTTACAGAGCAGGAGACTTGTGCTTTCTTCAGAGTCTAATTCAGGTCATTATTATGAAGTCATGAAAGATGAAGGATTAGGTTTGGTTTTGTAACAACGTTGCTCTTTACATTCTTTCTGCTAACCATAAGATAATTGCTTTTATAAATATACTGCTGTTTGGAGAATGGAACTAAAGGTGAATCATTTTTAACCATAAGTAAATAGTTCTGGAAATAAGTATAGAAGCACAAAATAATTAATTCATTTGCTATTTGTTCCTCCTTGTTTGTGTTCAGTCATTAGCTTTATTCATAGCTTTACTGGGAAAAGTATTCCCTATGTTGGTGTTAATAAAATTCTTTACCATATGCATTTGGAAAACACTGTGTTAAGTATTAAATAGTGTTGGCATTTCATTATTGTGCAGTCTTATACTAGAACATTTTGGAGATTGTATGTAGTATTCAGTACATTTCAGTTTGAAACCTGTGCCCACCTGTTAATGTGTTGTAGAATTGGCCGTGTGCAGTGACTCAGCCTATAATCCCAGCACTTTGGGAAGCCAAGGTGAGAGGATTGCCTGAGCCTGGAGGTTTCAGACCAATCTGGGCAACTTGGCGAGACCTCGTCTCTACAGTGAATCACAAAAAATAGCTGGGCATGTTGGCATGCGTCGTTCCAGCTACTTGACAGGCTGAGCTGGAAGGATCACCTAAACCCAGCAGGTCAAGGCTGTGTTGGCTGTGAGCATGCCACTGCACTCCAGCCTGGGCGATAGAGTGAGATTCCAACTCAAAAAAAAAAAAAAAAATCTTGTAGAATTTAGAGAAGTTGACAGTCATAGTCATCATTTCCGAAATTACTTTTTAAAAACTTATTTCTTTTGCTATAAACATGTTTCTCAAATATTGGGCCTCGGGGTATATACATAGTTATGTTTTTTAATATTATCTTTTAAAAAATATTAACATTTCCAAAAGTATAGTTTGTAAAGGATTCTTCTTTTGTGCTTGGGCTGCTAGTACAGATTATTTGTAAAATGAAATAAAGCTATAGTTTAAACTGTTTATCGCTGGTGTTTTACTTTTTGAATCTATCCAGAATTTCCTTTTTTTTAAAAACAGCACTAGCATGTTGATATTGAAGGAGAAAGTGAAACTGAGCAAAAGTAAAAGTAAAACTTAGAATGAATATATAGATCAGGTGGAACAACTTCAGAATATTCTTAAAACATTCTCTTCCCTATTTACAGCCTTTCGTTTTGAAACTAGGGTGTTTACTAAAGGATTTTAAAAATACCTTGACAATTGAAATATCAGTACAGCTTAGTCCTTAAAAAATAAGCTTACTGAAATGTTTACTTTCATTTCTGTGATAGTATGGTTTTCTTTATGTCTGTTATTCATGTGTTAATTTTAATTAAGTTTCCTTTTCCTCTTTAGCTTTTGAACTTTAGTGCATTTGGCAGAATTTTGGTAAAAATAGGAAGCCACAGTAATGTTCTTATTTTTACTGTATGACCAAAACCCAGTGCTGTATAAATCACTCCATTCTCCTTATTTACAAATAATAGGTTTGTAAACTGCCCTTCCCACCTTGATAAAGCAAATAGAAGGAATACAAAGAAAAGAGAGTCGACAGTTCAAATGGTTCAATGTTATGAATAGTCACTAGGTCATTAGGTTTGGTTATTGCAAATAAAGACTTGTGAAATCAAGGGCACAAAGAGTCAGTTAACAGAATTAGTGGACACGGGCAGTAATTCTCTGTTAGCAAATGTGCCTCTCATGGGAGGCGCATGTCACAGTTTGGGGTAGCATGTGGGTATGGTTTGAAAAAAGCACTTTGGGCAGGGCGCTGTGGCTTGTGCCTATAATCCCAACACTTGGGGAGGCCAAGGCGAGAGGATTGCTTGAGACCAGCCTGGGCAACATGGTAAGATCTCGTCTCTACAAAAAACCAAAACACATTATCCGGGTGTGGTGGTGTGCATCTGTAGTCCCAGCTACTCAGGGAGCTGAGCCAAGGTGGTCAAGGCTGCAGTGAGCGGTGATCGTGTCACTTGCACTCCAGCCTGGGTGACAGAGCGAGACCCCCAACTAAAAAAAAAAAAGATAAAAAACACTTTCAAAAATATGTACTTTTATTTTGTAAACTGGAAACAAGTAATTTTGTCACATAACTTACTGAGAGTAAAACTCAGTAGACTCTTGGGTTGTGAAGAAACCCTGAGATGCAGCGGTTGTTTGGTGACTGAGCAGTAGTAGGTCCTTTAAAAGGAATTTAAGAAACTTACTTGGGGATTTGTTGACAGGATGGGAAGGGCAAGTTTGTCACAATGAGGCATATGTTAAAGACAAAAGCAAAAACTAAAGGATAGGAACTCTAACACTAAAGGATGAGGAAACCCGGAGGGTGAGAAATGGTTTCTCATGGCAGTTGCTGACCTTGACACTGCAGTGCTCTGGACCAAGTGCAATTACAGTGCCAGCTTTCAACCAGAAGGCAGGAGGGGTCTGGCAGGACATAATTTAGCTCCCGTATTAAAAGTAAATACACCCCCAGTTGCAATTTATTGAGGTTATTTTCTTCACGTGATTTGCCTTTTAAATTTTGTTAAGACAGTGCAAATATGGTGTCCACAACACGCCTCGAATTTCTTAGTTATACATTAAGGGAATAGGTGGTGTTTTGAGAGATGTTCAGTGTCTCTCTCTTAATCCCGTCCTTTGAATCTTCAACAGCTGCATTATTTCTGTTTGTGTTTTACAGTTTTTGAGACAGTGCCCTTGAGCTCAGACTTTCTCTTCCAGAAGGCAGTTTCCCTCCTCCATTCTTCCTACTTGGACTCTGCGTCTGAGCATGGTTTTCAGTACAGTCAAGTGACTTTGGTGAAAAATGGCATTTTCTTAAATGAGGTGAGGTGCTTGGTACACACTGCGTCTGTGTGACAGTTCTTTTTAGCTTTAAAAGAAATAGACCCATCATTTTTGGTATATAAGCCTAGAGCTTTTTAGCTATTACTTTCCAAATGAGATTAAAGATTCTTGGAAAAGTTCTTAGAAGATAATATATTTTGTGAACAGAAAAATGACACATTTAATTAGTCTTATAGTAGAAAGAATTCAGATGATATGTTTTAAAAGTTAATTTGCAAGACAAAGTACCATGCTTATGGCAGTTGGTTATTCTCTCTTTATACAGTACCACACTTTTTACCAACAAAAAAAAGCAAGTAACTATACTCAGGAAGAACTTCAAGAAACTTATGGGTTTCTTCTTTTTGAAACTGAATATCAGGTAAGGGAATTAGGTTGTAGAAAACTGATTTTGTGGAAATAATGTACAACATCGGTGGTATCGTTAGTCTTAAATGTTGGTACTTCAGTTCTTTTTTAAAAAATTTTTTAAAGGGTATTTTATTTTATTATTTTTTGAGTTGGAGTCTCACTCTGTCGCCCAGGCTGGAGTGCAGTGACACGCTCACGGCCACCCCAGCGTCGACCTGCTAGGCTCCTTCAATGCTTCCGCCTCAGCCTTCCAAGTAGCCGGAATTATAGGCGTGCACTACCACGCCTGGCTAAATTTTTGTTTGTTTGTTTTATTGTAGAGATGAGGTCTCGCCAAGTTGCCCGGGCTGGTCTCAAACCCGCCAGCTCAGGCAATCCACTCACCTTGGCCTCCCAGAGTGCTGGGATGACAGGCCGAGCCACCGAACCCAGCCCTGGCACTTCAGTTCTGTAAGAGTTGTAAGATGACCAGTTCATCAGGTTTTTTTGTTACTTAATTTGGTGATAGTGTAAATGACAGTGGTAAAAGCCAGTCATTAAAGAGATTTTATTTCTGCACCCTTTCATGGCTTCTCTTTAGCTTTATCTTAAATAAGTTTGTAAGCCTGGGTAAGATTTGGATTAGTACAGGCTTCTTCGTGTCGTGATGCCCTGTGATGTCGTGAACAGAGAGCTTTGCATCCTGGATCATTGTTTGCATCAACACTTTCTGTGTCCTGCAAAGATTTTTTAGGGTTAAGTTACATGGTTTGGGGGGTAAGATGAACACCTTCAGCTTTGTAATTCATTGGAATTGTTTCATTCAACTGTTGAAGATTGAGCATCCATATTGTTGTCTGGACCTAAGTTGTGGGAGAAGGAAAACACTGTGTACCAGAATGTCTCCAAAGATACGCATGGCTTTCTAGGTAGAGTTTAAACAGTACTGAAGGTCTGTCTTCAAAATAATTCAAAGGCAATGCTTTGGGTGAGTTAATGGTTACAAAGGCCAAAGGCAGATTTGCCTAAAGAATAGTTAACTGTAACATGAAAGGATTAGATAGTAGCACTAGAAGAGTTCATCCCTTTTTAACTAATCATCTAGAACCAAGTAAGATATGCTGTGTGTTCACACATAAGATGACATTTGGAGATAAGAAGTTTTGAAATTTAGCGATTCTAAAGCTAAAATTAGAAGATAGATCTTCAAGAGGGGACTTATCTGTGACCTTATTTAATTTGGTTTTACTGGCGACACTTTTGTTGATAGAAACGGTAAACATTTTATGAAAGCTTTGGGTTATGAGTTAAAAACATGGTTGCTTTACATAAGCTTGCTTTGTGCCACGCATACATTCAGTGAGCAGATTCTTTATTCATTTTCAAGCTTATGGGTTACAGAATTATTTCATTACCTCCCAAAAGACTGATCGTGTAAGCAAAGTAATATCTTTTTTTTATAGGCAAAGTTGGCATGTCAGTGTGGACTCCATGTTGGCAGCAGTGCTCTCACCACTCTGGGTGATCCGGCCAAAGGTAAGTCTGAAGAAAAAGGAATCTCTTCTTTGACAAGATGAAGTGAGGTTTAGTTAATTTCATAAGGCATCTGTATTAAAAGCCAGTTTCATTAATGTCTAACAGTTCATAATCCTTAGTCAGAACCTTAACATCCAAACTTTGAGTCTAAAGCTTAAGGTACTTTTCAGTGCCAGGAGATTAGTATTGTCATGAGAATCTTCTGATCATAATGGCAGTAGGAATATAGAATACATAGAGCTGACCAAACTTGGCAACTGTGGAAGGTTAGGGGACAGAGAAGAAATAATCAAATGCAAGGTTTTTAACTTATACTATAGTGATCATTGTTAATAGAAAAGAGACGCAGAAGGAAAGAAGCACATTGGAAAGGGAAGTGTGTGAGTTAAAAGAACAAAGTAATCTAATAGTTAAGAACATGAATTAGCGTTAGATTTTTTAAGCTTCGGTTTCCTTATCTGTAAAATAGATTAAACTGCTTTATAGAGTTGTGAGGATTAAATGAGACTACGTAAAATGCCTAGCCCAGAAGCTTGCAGCTAGTAAATCAATGGACAGTACTACTTTCATGAGTAAGATTTGAGAAATAATGAGATTTTCATAAATGTTTCTGAAAGATCATCTACAGGTGCTAAAAATAGTTGGGAATGGGATCAGGCTGGGTTTGGGGCTGGGGTGTTAGTTGAAGCCAAAACGTCGTTGGGGGATGGTACAGAAGGAGAAGAGGACAGGGAACAGCTTTTGGATCATTCATGGGACCAATGTATAAGGATATGGGAGAGGCTAGAATAAGGTAGTGTCAAGGGCAGTTCACTGGGTGGAGACTCAGAAAATCGAGTTTCACAGAAAGAAGAAGAATCTCAGAAAGAGGTGACTAGCAGCACCAGGTGCCATCGGATGTGGAAATCATGGCTGGGAAGTAGTCTTAGGCTTTATGACTGGGTTCCTGCTGATCTTTTTGTTGGATTGTTTTTTTTATTGTTTTTCTGTTTTTGTTTTGTTTTTTGTTTTTTTTTGAGTTGGAGTCTCACTCTGTCACCCAGACTGGAGTGCAGTGGCACGCTCCCAGCCACCGCAGCCTCAACCTGCTGGGCTCCAGCGATCCTTCCGCTTCCGCCTTCCAAGTAGCTGGAACTTCAGGCATGCGCTACCATGCCCGGCTAATTTATTTTGATTTATTGTAGAGATGAGGTCTCGCCAAGTTGCCCAGGCGGGTCTCGAACCCGCAGGCTCAGGCAGTCCACTCACCTCAGTCTCCCAAGCGCGTGATTACAAGCTGAGCCACCGAGCCCAGCTGGATTGTTCTTAAATAAGTGCTTCATGAGGCACAATTCACATACCATAGAATTCACCCATCTAAAGCATACAATTCAGTGTTTTTTTTTAAAGTGTATTCAGAGAGTCATACAACAGTCAGCACAATTTTAGACCATTTTTATCACCCAAAAAGGAAGCCCTGTGGCTACTGGTGGGGACTCCCTATTCCCTGCCATCACTAGCCTGGGACAGCCACTAGTCTACTTTCTGCCTCTGTAGATGTGCCTGTTCTCTCATTCCATAGACATGGAATCATACAATTTGTGGCCTTTTGTGAGTAACTTTTTATTTAGCACCATCTTTTTGAGGCTCTTACATGTAGCATGTTATCAGTGGTACTTCATTCCTTTTTATGGTGGAGCAAGACAAGTCGTGCAGCACTTAACAGTGGAGACACATTCTGAGAAATGCATCGTTAGGCGTTTTTGTGGTCATGTGAACATCGTAGAGTGTGCTTATACAAACTTAGATGACCTAGCCTACTACCTTAGGCTGTATTGTACAGCCTGTTGGTCTTAGGCTGCAAACCTGTACAGCATGTTACTGTACTGAATACTACAGGCAGTTGTAACACAGTGGTGTTTGTGTATCTAAACATAGAAAAGGTATGGTAAAAAATGGCATTATACTCTTAGGGGATGGCCATTTCACACAGGGTCTTTTGTTGACCTTTGAAATGTTATGTGGTGCATGACTGTATTTTGTTATATTCTTATGCCACATCTACATTATCCATTCATCAACTCATGGATATTTGGGCTGCTTCTACTTTTTGGCTATTAAGAATCATGCTGCTGTGAGCATGCATGTACAGGTTTTTGCTGGGACATGTTTTCATTTCTCTTGGGTATGTATGTAAGAGTCAAATCACTGGGTCGTGTGGTAGCTATATAAAACAAAAATTTTAAACTCACATTCAACTCATCTCTAAAGAACACTAAAGGTGATAACATTTATAACACTATGTAAAGCTGCCCCAGCTTTTTTTCATTCTGAAAAATATAAACATAGATAAAATGGAGAACACAGTATAATATACCCGCCTCCCGACTTTAACAGATAATATTTTGCATTGCTTCTTTTGTTTAAATTTTTTCTGAAGCATTTGAAGGCAAGTTACAAATAATCTCCACTTACGTTTCAAAGAAAAAGGATCTTTTCCTGCATTCCTGCAGTCTCATTTTATTGCTGATGAGAGAGAGGCTGATTTCAGTAGGGTGGTGGAAATGGAAGCTGGGTTGTTCCTGACATGCACCCATTCCTCAAAGCCATGTATACTGGGGTTGATAGTAAAATAGCACTACTGCCTGTGTGTGTTTTATAGTTTTTGGCTTGAAAAAGTTATACACAAAACTACCTAGTTCTGTGTGTAATATTAATACTTTCTTTTTTCGGGCAACCATGGCCTGACAAATCAGTATTGTATTTTATAGTTTAAAAGCGTATAGATCTATTTACGTCTACCCTGAGAAACCTGTGGTTTATGTGTCTGTGACCCAGGCCCACCCTCCCCACTTGAGTGCCTTATTCCTAACTGGAACCCATGCATCTGCCCACAGATTCACTGCTTTTCACTTGATCACAGTTTTCTCACCCGTTGTCTTTTATATTTCACAAGAACTGCCTCTATGAAGAATAGCAGTGTGTTCTCTTCTCCTTGTTGTCACTGTCGCTGTCTGGCTGGGCACCTCCTCGCCTATCTCAGCTGGCACAGTAGCTTTCCAGTTGGTCTTGCTTCCTCTCTGGTGGGCAGTCTACTGCTTAAAACCTTTGATGGTTCCCTGCTGCCTTCAGAAAACAGTCTAAGCTGATTGTCAAGTCATACAGAAGTCCTTACTGTCCAGTGCCAACTTTTCTGTTCACCCTTGGCTTCCACCACTTTCTTCCCTGTTCCCGACTCTGGGCTGTGCCCAAAGCAATATGTGATCTTTTAGGCTTCCATACATGTGGTCATTCTCTCCTCTATTTAGGGTTCATTCCTCTCTCTGTCTAAAGAACTTGTTCTTGTCCACACAAATTGACGTTATTTAAATGTTCTTACGGTTCTTTTTATACATGCCACTCTATAGCACCTAATGATCTTTGTGTTCATTTCTGTGTGTCCTCAAATGTAGCATGTTTCACAAATATGTAAGTAGCTACTATACGTTGGGCATAGCGTGGCTACGGTGACAAACAGAACAGATAGAACCCCTGCCTTAATGGAATTTACAGTCTAGCAGAATAAACTTGAAGGCAAGGGCCTGGTTTGCATGTATGTATGTATGTATATACGCATACGTGTATGTATGGCACTGCTATCTAGCTCAGAACCTGCCATGTAGTCATATATAACGTTAAGGGTATTTATTGATATTTTTCACAAAGAACAGCTTGAGAGTCAGATTATCATAGGCCTTCTTTTTTTTTTTTTTTTGGTCAGAGTCTCACTCTGTCGCACAAGCTGGAGTGCAGTGGTACATTCACGGCTACCGCAGCCTCAACCTGCTGGGCTCAGGCAATCCTTCCGCCTCAGCCTTCCAAGTAGGCAGAACTACACTCTACCAAGCCTTCTGTCTCTGTCTCTCTCTCTCTCTCTCTGTCTCTCTCTCTCTCTTCCTTTCTTTTTTTGTTTTTTGATTTATTGTAGAGACGAGGTCTCATCAGTTTGCTCAGGCTGCTCTCAAACCCCTGGACTCAGGCAGTCCACTCACCTCGGCCTCCCAAAGTGTTGGGATTACAGGCTTGAGTCACCGCGCCCTGCCCTATCATAGGCCTTTTAGTTGAATGATTGCCTGGAAAAAAAAAAGATAAATTCTTTTATCACTTCTCAGTTATTGTACCAACTAAAAGATTGGTTGTCCAGTAGATATATTTTTAACTCTAATGTTTCTCCATGCCTTTAGAATATGACAGATAGTGATTCTTCAAAGGTAAGCAGTATCAAAATAGATATTTTAAATGGACTTCTATTTGCCCTTTGTGTAGCCTTAAGGGTGCCCTACATACGAATTGTGTGAGTGTAAACAGTCTTTTTTAAAGTGTAAATTAATCTATATTTTATACTTTTATAGGTGTATACATTTCTAAATACTCAGACTGCCTTCATCCAAGACCGTGGTATCATGGGAAATCTGGTTATATTGTAATTTTTAACCTAATTAAGGTAAAGCCCAGATGTGCTTTTATGTAATTTTCTTTTAAAAATTGAGAATTATCTGCCTATGATATTCTTTGTAAATTATTATCTGAAAGTAGTCCTTGCCAAAGACAGCTATCCAAAAGAAGCTTTTTTTTTGAGTTGGAGTCTCACTCTGTCACCCAGACTGGAGTGCAGTGGCCGCTCCCAGCCACCGCAGCCTTGACCTGCTGGGCTCCGGCGATCCTTCCACCTCAGCCTTGCAAGTAGCTGGAACTACAGGCACATGCTACCACGCCCCGGCTAATTTTTTTGATTTATTGCAGAGATGAGGTCTCACCAAGTTGTCCAGGCGGGTCTCGAACCCGCGGGCTCAGGCAATTCACTCACTTCAGCCTCCCAAAGCGCGGGATTACAGGCTGAGCCACCGAGCCCGGCTTTTTCTTGTCTTTGAAAAGAAGAACTTTTTGTTCATTTACTAAGTCATTTATTAACATTTTAAAAGTGTAAATAATAAAAAAAAGATATGCAGTGAAAAATCTTTCACTCTGTCAGAGATAGGTAGAGACCAGTTCTCACTATGTTGCCCAACTGGTCTCAGACCTGCTCAAACTTCTGGGCTCAAGCTGTCCTCCCACCTTAGCCTCCCAAAGTGTGAGATTACAGGCGTGAGCCACCATGCCCAGCCAGATGTGGTTTTAAAACATGAAATAGCAGAGAACAGGTAGCCGCCTATAAAACTATGTGATTAAAGATGAATTTAAAAAGCAATATTCATGATCTGGTTTAAGTTGTCAGTATAATAAATCTTTGTTTTTCTCTCCATGAGACATCCAGGCCTTGTTCACAGCTTTATGTGGCACCTAGAACAGCTGACCTCGCCAGTTAAAGCTTTTGCTCCAGTAGCAGAGAGACTCCGATTTTAGGTGTTGATGGGCTTTTGGAGAACGTGGCTGTGGTTGTGTTGTGACCCACCACCACTGAGATTTATTTTTAAGAGCGTGAACTCTTCGTATTCCAGAGTATGCCCCACGTGCTTCAAGTAGCGCTGCTCTGAAGCACGATCCGGCTTCCTCCCCCAGCCTGAGGCCACCGCTGAAGTTCCGTGCCTGCCAGCGCCCACAGCGAGCGCCCGGCTTTCTGCGGCCTTAGTCCGCACCTCAGCCTTGGCGTCTGGCCTCTGGCCCACCCCATCGGGCTGGAGGCGGCTGTTCAGTTGCTGCCTGTGTGCTTTCCAGTCTCTTCATGGGAGTCACGAGACTGAGGCACACTCAGCGCCACAGGATGTTTGAGGGGAAGAGAGGAGAGCTGGGGATTGCTTACCGGGAAGCGCTGGTTGTGTTCTTTGGCTTGGAGCTGCCTTGTTGGCTCCAGAAATGATGAGGCGGGGCTTGAACAGCAGCAGCAAAGCTTTTTTCAAAAACGTAATTGCATTCTTCTCGTGAAAATGAAAATTGCCTGTAGTCCCGCACACCAATTTGGTATATTTCTTGACACACATTTGTATATGTTTTTTCCATATATATTGATTTTTTAACCCATAAAAGGGTTTGTACTATATATTTACATGTTAATTCATTTTTAGCTTTACATCATGTTGAGAACATTTTCTTATGTCATTGTATTATTCAAAACATCTTTTAAATCATTTATGATATTTCATCATATGATAAGCTAAGCTTTTTTTTTTTTTTTGAGAGGCATGTAATCCTTGATGAATATAAATCTAAGCCGGGCTCGGTGGCTCAGCCTATACCCCGTGCTTTGGGAGGCTAAGGTGAGTGGATTGCCTGAGCCCATGGGTTCAAGACCTGCCCAGGCAACTTGGCGAGACTGCGTCTCTACAATAAATCAAAAAATTAGCCGGGCGTGGTAGCGCGCGCCTGTAGTTCCAGCTACTCGGAAGGCTGAGGCAGAAGAAATCGCCGGAGCCCAGCAGGTCGAGGTTGCAGTGGCCGGAAGTGGCCACTGCACTCCAGTCTGGGTGACAGAGTGAGACTTCAACTCAAAAAAAAAAAAAAGAATAATGTGGGCCAGGCGTGGTGACTCAAGCCTGTATTCCCAGCACTTTGGGAGGCAGAGGCAAGAGGATCCCCTGAGCCCGCGGGTTCAAGACCAGCCTGGGCAACTTGGCGAGTCTGTGTCTCTACAGTAAATAAAAAAATTAGCCGGGCATGGTGGCGCATGCTACTTGGAAGGCTGAAGCAGAAGGATCACCTGAGCCCAGCAGGTTGATGCTGGGGTAGCCGTGAGTGTGCCACTGCACTCCACCCTGGGTGACGGAGACTCCAACTCCAAAAAGGAAAAAAAGAATACTGTGTCCTAGCAGGGATTATCAACCTGATTGATGCTCATAGGAAAGCTTCCCACTTCTGCTGCAAGGACATTCACATTCTAAGTGTCATCAACAGACAGACGGAAACACAAAATGTAGACTATGCCTACAGTGGAGCAGTACTGAGCCCTTTTTTTTTTTTGAGTTGGAGTCTCACCAACTCAACCTGCTGGGCTCCAGCTATCCTTCCTCTTCAGCCTTCCAAGTAGCTGGAATTATAGGTGCACGCTACCACGCCTGGCTAATTTTTTATTTATTGTAGAGACGAGGTCTCACCAAGTTGCCCGGGTGGGTCTTGAACCCGCGGGCTCAGGCAATCCACTTGCCTTGGCCTCCCAAAGTGCTGGGATTACAGGCTGAGCCACCGAGCCTGGCCAGTACTGAGACTTTAAGAGGAAGGAAGTTCTAACACATGCGATAACACAAATGAACATTGGAGACATCACGCCAAGTGAAATAAGCCCGTCACAAAAGGACAAATACTGTATCATTCCATTTCTGTAGTTACCCAGAGTAGCCAAATTCATGGAGACATAAAATAGAATGGTCACCAAGGATTAGGGGAGGAGGATATGGGAGTTTGTGTTTAGAGTACAGAGTTTTGGGGAAGATGAAAAAGTTCCAGACAGTGGCGGTGGTGCACTTAATGCCACTGCACTGTGTGCTTAAAAATGGACAAAATGTTAAATCTTATGATATGCATATTTAACCAGAGTACCAAAATGAAATAAAATAAAAAATATCAAAGTGCATCTCGTGTACAAAGGATGAACATCTCTGTGAAACTTTTATTTCAGTTAAAATAATCGTACAGACTTATTTTTGGTGTAAAATAGATTTCTAACTGTGAGTGGTGGTTTAAAAAAGTTTAAAAGCAACCATTCCAAAAAATTATCTCTAACAGTTACATGGTATTCTATCATATCTGGAGGCACTGCAATTTTTAAAGCAATCCCTTAGTTTTGGACAATTTTTTGGCGAACTTTCTGTGGTGAACACTCTAAATGTAAGTTTTTGTGGGTATCTCTATTTCACCTCTTGATACGCATCGATTTTCTCAGCTTGTTTCTGTAACCATTTTTTATGCCTTTCACAATCAAGCTCTCCACCAGCCTTCTTACTGATCTGTCTGCCTGCCTTCCTTTTTTGATTCTTACTCTGTTGCCCAGGCTGGAGTGCAGTGGCACAGCGCTGGCTCACTGCGGCCTTAAACTCCTGGGCTCAGGTGATGCTTCTGCCTCAGCCTCCCAAGTAGCTGGGACTACAGGCCTGTGCCACCACATCCAGCTAATCTGAGATCTCTCTTACTATGTTGCCCAGGCTGGTCTCAAATTTTTGGTCTCAAGTGGCCCTCTGGTCTTGGCCTCCCAAAGTGCCAGGATTACAGGCATGAGCCACCGTGCCTGGCCCTGATTTGTATTTCTAACCATGAACATGAATGCCTTCCTGCCAGGGCTTCGGCCTGCTGTTAGAACTGCTTCTGTCCACCTCAGGCAGTCGATTCCAGGCTTTCAACAGAAAACGTCAACGGCAGGAGGCATGAGCACATTGTCACCTGGGTAGCCATGACCCCATGGGGGGCAACTGCTAAGATGTTCCCAATGAACCCACTTTCTGGTATTCACGCCCTTGTGTTAATTCCCTCCCCCCCACCTTGGCTAAGGCTGTGGGCTGGACCTGGTGAGCTCCGCCACAGTGACGGGATGTCACTTCTGAGGTCAGGTTCCCAGAAGGCCCTGTTCCCATCTGGCTGCCCTCTGCTCTTTCTCATCCAAGCCAGTTGCCACGCCATGAACTGTCCTACGGAGAGGTCCACATGGCACGGGACTGCAGAAGAGCACCGGCCAACAGTCAACAGGAGACCATGAGGAACTGAGGTCCTCGGTTCAACAACCTGCCAGCAGCCAACTCTTGTCAACAGCCACTCGAGTGACTTTGAAGGTGGATTCCACCCCAGCCAAGCCTTGAACCGGGACCACAGCTCTAGAGAACATCTCGATGACGGTCTTGTGAGAAAGACTGAGCTGGCGGACCCAGATCAGCTGTCCCTGGATTCCTGACCCATAGAATCTGAGAGATAATAAATAATTGTCATTTAAGCAGCTGCATTTTGTGTGTGTGTGTGTGTGTGTGTGTGTGTGTGTGTGTGTTTGTGTGTGTGTATACTACAGATAACCAATACAGCCACACTGTCGGATTGCTGGGCCTGATAAAAGTTGGAAAGGGCCCTTCCCACTTCAGAATTTTCAAGTCACCACCACCACCACCCAATCTTGAGAGTGTTTCTAGCTTTCTTGTGCCAGAAACGATGATACTGGATGAACAAATGACCGTGGTCCTGGGAAAAAGAGGCTGCCAGACAAATAGAGACTTTAACATTTGACCACAGGCAAGATTGCTCTCCTTTCCCACATCACTCACCTTGTGTGTGTGTGTGTTTGAGAGAGGGACAACTGTTATTTTTGCCTGTGGAACACAGTCAATCCATCTTATTCTGACAACAGCACATTCATTTTCCTTTGAAAACTCACCCCATACCCTGTTAATTCATGTGGTATAAGAGGGGGAATGCCCCCAAAACTGGAATTATCTTTTAGAGGGTGGGCCCCCCTATAGTACAGCCCTCCACTGTGAGGTAAGTGTTCTAGGAACCCATCAGCTTCAGTGGACCAGCTAGTGATGCTGTATGTTCGATTCAATGAATTTTTTTTTTTGAGATTCTTTCAATGCGTTTGCTCATTTCATAATGGCTGATTTACAAGAGCACCTGGCCATACCTTGCTGAGTGTTCAGTCCTTTGGGCAAAAAAAGTCATGACTCCTGTGTCCCACCCCCCTATTCACTCAATCTTGCCCCCAGCAACTTCTTTTTGTTTCCCTAGGGGAAAAAAATAGTCCTCAAAGGGAAATGTTTTGCCTGTATGGAAGAGGTGAAACAAAAAACAGCAGAAGCACTAAAAGGCTCGTCAAAATAGACAAGTTCAAAAACTGTTGAGCAGTGGACAGAGTGTCTCCATAGGTATATTGCATCAAATGGAGAGTACTTTGAAGTTGCCAAAGTTTAAACACATAAGAATAAATACACAATTTTTTATAAATAAATTCCGGGTTTTTTTGGGTCCCCAGGTAGGTAGGGCCCATCCATCTTCCTTCTCATACTTGATTGGCTCAAAGAAGGTTGTGTAAATCAAGCTGGACCAATTAGAATCTCTCGGGTGAATGTGAAGATGAAACGGTCAGCAGACACCACCACGGTGTCCATCTACTGTGAGGTCAACAGTATCTACTATCAGCTATGATGTTAACTGAGGGCTTGTGGGCTCTTATCAGACTGAAGCTCCTTTCCACTCTTAGCTGCTGAGAGTTTTTATTACAGATGAGAGTTGAGTTTTTTCAAACACTTTTCCTGCATCTATTGAAACGGTCACATAGTTTTCCTCCTTTTTTTTGAGTTGGAGTCTCACTCTGTCACCCAGACTGGAGTGCAGTGGCCACTCCCAGCCACTGCAGCCTCGACCTGCTGGGCTCCGGCGATCCTTCCGCCTCAGCCTTCCAAGTAGCTGGAACTACAGGCGTGCACTACCATGCCCAGCTAATTTTTGATTTATTGTAGAGATGAGGTCTCGCCAAGTTGTCCAGGCGGGTCTCGAACCCGCGGGCTCAGGCAATCTGCTCACCTCGGCCTCCCAAAGCGCTGGGATTACAGGCTGAGCCACTGAGTCCAGCCGATGGATTGTTTTTGTAAGATCCCCACCTTGTATTCCTGGAATAAACCCAAATTGGTCATGACATATTAACCTTTCTATATGCTGTTAGATTTGACTGATCTTTTGTAAAGTATTTTGTTTCTGTTCCTGAAATGTATTATTTTGTAATTTTTCTGGTGAACCTTGGGTTAGATGTTGGTATCAGTGTTATGCTGGCCAGAACATGGTTGAGAAATATTTCCTCTTCGAATTTCTGGAAAACTTTGTACAAGATTTTGTTATCTCTTCTTTGAATGTTTGAATGTTGATATCTGTGGTGGGCAGTAGCTCTGATCTCAGTTCAGATTGCTTCCAACCTGCCCATGCTTGGCTCGGGGCTCAGAGACTTTGTAGGGTATATAAACAGAACATGGCATTCATCATATCTGGTGTTTCTTTCTTTCCCTCCCTCAGTCCCTCCCTCCCTCTTCTCTTTCTTTCTCTCTCTCTTCCCCTTCCCCCCAGGATTCCCCCTAACTGGTAGCTCTGGTTACTCTGAGTGCTTCCTCCTGGTGAAAAAAGTATAATCAAGCTTTCTGTTGGAATTTGAGCCATGTCATGTCACAACTGTGCTCCACAGTGGCCACGCTCAGGGCAAAAAAACATAAAAATGGATGCTTCTTTCAAGTTTCAGCTCCTCTGCAATCATCCCCTGCTTTTGTGCACTCTCCAAAGCCCTTAGATGGTTTTATCTTTTGGTTTTTATCTTTTATTTATAGTTATTAGGGGGATGTCTGATCTGTTAGGAGTTTAGTCCCCATGTCTAAAAGAGAGTCCCACAGTATTTTTTTCATAAAGTTCAAAACCAGTGACCACATATTGTTGAGGTGTGTGTGTGTTTTAAGAAAAAGCTAATAAGCAAAGGAATGATAAAGACAAAATTCAGAGGAATTTGCAGAAGAGAAGGAAGGCAGGGGGTAAGAGAGAGGAAATCACACAGATAAACATGAGTTTTGTCAGCATTCTAGTCCTCTGGCTGTGTGTGGGTTTGTGGGTGTTCACGACATCACTCAAATGGATAAATAACATGATAATAAGGGCTAGGCAGAGACCCATGATGACAATGTGTCATAAACCAAGGGTTTGAATTAATGTAATTATATCCATTTAAAAACAAATGTTCACAGAATCCTCGTTTTGCGGCTGGACTCAGAAGTCTCAAAAATCAAGATTCTGAGTAGCTGTGGTCACAAGGTCTAAGAAAAGACTAAGGATTTATGAGATTAATTTACAGGTAAAATTTATGGACCATTCAAATTTTGGCATATCTTAGACACATGGTTAGTCATGAGGGAATGCCTTAAATAATGTTGTCGTTTGAATGGGAAGAATAAGAAGACAAAACCATGCATGTGAGTAACGTTTTCTTGTTCACAGCATAGACAGGCTGCCTGACAGAGAAAAGAAAAGTTCTTGAAGGTTTAGAAGCAAGGAACAACAAGAAAAAAGGTTGCACTCAAGAATAGGGAAGCAGTCTCAAAGCAGGAGAAAACTTCAGCGTGCATGCCTAAAAGCATGGCCACAAGGACCGTGGGACATTTTCCCAGAGGGGCCTGGACCAGAAGCCTCCTTGGTCTTATTATCTTAAACGAGACAGAATTGAACACCAGGGAACATGCCGGAGGGAGGGAGCTCACACTGGCCAAAAGGGTGGAAAAAGTGATGCAATCAGAGAGCTCTTTCCCATCTCTAATTTTATGACTCTGTAAAAAAGGAAAATTCAAACCACTTCAAAATAAGATCACCGGAGACCTGTTTTAGATGTCCTGGATCCGATGAGAAGGACGTTTACAGATACGTATTTTCCTGGTTGAGAATTACACACAATGCCAAACGAGACCTCCACACGAATCCTGCTTATAGCAAATGCAGGGTAAAACTTAACTGAAAGCGGAATAATTTCTCTGGGAATTGAGAACAGTCGGGGAAGAATCCACAACCAGAAGCCTGCCACATCTTATGCCCGATGTTTCATTTCTCAGGGTATTTCAGAGAACACAGCAGAAAGCTCCCTTCCACCTGCATGCATTCCAAAAGACCACCCTCTAAAGAAAAATAAAACCATTCGATTCTTTTTTATTTTTTCTTATTTGATATTTTATATGTTCTTATTTGATACAATCAATAATAAATGGTAGGTATTTCCCGTGTCTATCTGTTGTTTTCACTGCAACAGCCATAAAAAACACACTTTAAAAGCTATGCCTTATAAAAGTACATTTTTGGGAGGATAGAGAGAGAGAGAGAGAGAGAGAGAGAGAGAGAGAGAGACTGAGAAATTTGCTAATTGCTCTAAAATTCAAATCTCTAAGCAATAGAGCAGAATTGTGAGTAAATAGGGCCCCTTTGGGGGGAAGGTAATCCCAATTATGTGGCAGGCTACAGGGACACCCAAGTTTATGTCAGTAGCAGATTCTGATAAGATACGCCCCAAAGGAATCGTGTCTGGACTGTTTCAACTGGGAGGGTGTTGGCGTAATGTTGGTATTTAGCTGTGATCTAGAGATCAGCCAAGGTCAGGCCGGACAAAGCAGCGCCTAATGAAGCTTCTAGTGTCTGGGGTGAAAGAGCCACAAAGCCTTTCAAATTAGCAGCTGAATCCTGACACTCATTAGTGATTATATATGCAAGGGCTGCGTCTTAAGCCCCAACCAGTAAAACAGCCTAGACGCTCTGTCTACGCACAAAGGAAATAAAGTGGGGAAAAACATAAAGGACCGGGACCCCTTCAATGCCCTCCCCTTCACATTTTGACGGTTTTCTTTTCTTTCTTTCTCTCTTTAAATTAATGACAGGGCTGCAGTGTGCTTACTTTCCAGTTTCGTGTTAAAATAATTACCGCCACCGTGACTAAAATGAGACTTTCATTTTTTTTTTAATCAAGGAAGGTCTAGTCAGAAATTGCTGCTAAGTTCTGTACAAGACATAATACACCCTTGTTAACTAACAAAACCAATAAATCAAGCTGAGGCACTTATTAAAGTATCTTACAGGACTAAATTTATCACTGATGACAAATTTAATTTGGGATTCTGAGAGTTTGCTCCTGCCTTACACCTCAACAGATTTTTTTTGGAGGGGGCAGTAATTTCACAAGTAATGAATGCAAAATTTACCTGAAATTTTTAGATGTAAAAGACACCTTCCAATTAAAACACAAACACAAAAACCTGTGTTCTTCCTAGAGCATCGTGGACACAGGGAAAAGTTATGCATTAAAATTCCTTTTCAGGGATGCACATTAGAGTTAGGAGAATTTTTAAAACGGTGGTAATGAACGTTTTACAAAGCAATTTATAACCATCACTCAGTTAACCCACATGCTATCTCCACAGATAGGTCAGTTCTTGTCCCTTGATAATGAAGATAAGAAAATTGAGAGACAGATTTTCCCCACATAACGGGTAGAACAATTTTAATCTGTGGCAAGGTCGTCCGGCACAAGGGAGGGCAGAAAGAAAAAAAAGTAAGGAAATGCACAAAATTATATTGGCTCTTCTTGTAATTACCTAATACTGTAGCTATAGAGAATGATACTCCCACTTTAAGTATCAAAAGAGAATTACATTTCAAATACACATAACATTAGTATTTAATAGGCAACCTTTCCTTGACACCATGCTTCCAGACTATTCTATGAATAACGTCCTATCTTCTGTTCCAGTCAACTGCACTGTGCAGTTTACTTACTGTGCACCGCCACCAAGTTACACAAGTTATATTTCCCACAAACTTTCCCTCCTCCTAAAACATTGCCTACAATCCTACGTGAGCATTCTCCTGTCGTCTTTTCAAATGGCATTTTCTTCCTAGACAATGTGATCAGCATATAAAAACCAAACTTCGCCACCTGGTCCCGTTCAAGGCAAAGCAAGCAGCCTGAACCCCGGGCTGACAAGGAGAACGCATTAAGCTCTTGAACAAAAGCATCCAAGTCGACCTGTTTTGCAGACTGATTAATAGAAACAAGCTCCGAGGACTAATCACAAGTCGAGCCCTGTTTTACAGATTAATAGAACAAAGACACACGAGAGGCGGGGAGGTGACGACACTGGAATACAAATAAGCAAAGGTGGAGACACCACGCTTTCCTTGACTCAAGTCATAACCTGTCAAGCCAGACCCAGGGACCAAGGCCCAGGGTGTCACATTCGGGGACGGATCACAACGCAGCGCCAAAGGGGTCTGAGTTTTATCAACCAACCCAGCACTGGATGAACCAGTAGGATGAGAGAAAGAAAAAAAAACATTCCTAAGAGGAAATTGTGGTGCTGTTTGTGGTGTATTATCTCTGTTTTCATCTTCTGTCTATATTTGTATATGTGTTTTATAATGTTATGATCCCTCCGTATATTGTTGGTAGGGATATGGCTTTTAAAATGCTTACTGCTAGGTGTTACCTTCTTTAGGATTCTGATTTCAAAGAGGAAACATATTTCAGCAAGATGACGCAGGGTTCTGGTGCTTTCAGGGGTCTCCTTCCACTTCAGCCGGGCAAACCACAGCACTTGTTGAATAGGACGGACACTTCCTCCTTTCCATCTCTGAATAGGGTAGTCCGTGACGTGGGCGTCTGTGTGTAGGCTCACACATGCACAGGGGATGGTCTCACGGGGACAGCGTTGAGTTAGAACAAGAGAGTTAATTTCTGATTACCTATAAACACACACTTTACAGCCAGGGAATGTGGCCTTTCTTCCTGTCTCTTAAAAATAAAACTCACTCACTGTAAAAAGGTATAAAATCCCAGAAAAAGGATGAGAGGAAGATTAAAAAAAAGAACATTCCTAAGAGAAAATCGCTGTGCTGTTTGTGGCGTATTATCTCTGTTTTCATCTTCTGTCTATATTTGTATATGTGTTTTACAATGTTATGATCCATCCGTATATTGTTCGTAGGGGTATGGCTTTTAAAATGCTTACTGCTAGATAGCAGAAGAAAAACATGCCACGGCTCTCTGATGATTAATGTTAATTCTTCAATGGATACAACATTCAAGGTGAGGGAATAAATGTTTTTACTGGAATTGTGAAACCTTAACCATGAGTGTATGTGATTATCTGAGAAAGCTGTGCACAGCTTGAGAAACACAGTTTTTCAGAATTGAGGTGCTTACTTTTTGCCTGATTTCTACCCTTGGTGATTTTCTACATTTAACTGTTTTCCTTTCATCATTTTTTTCTACTTACTTGTAGAAACCCAGAAAGACAAAAGCTTTTTTTGGTTGCATTCAGAAGAAGAGTATTTATTTGGTTTAATATTTTCAGAGTAGGACAAAGAGAATAGGCTTTTCTCTGGCATATCTGCATTCTGCTTTAACAAGAATCCAATTAGTCTGTTTATTGCAACAATCAACAAAGCAAAAAAACACATTCATGATATTAGTATATCAAAGGTACAAAGTCTCAGAACTGACTTGGCTAGCCAAACTTCAAAATTTCCTACAAAGTGAGCCTAATTTTTTTCTCACACTTTTTGGAACAGAGTTCAGACTCTCCAGAGAGTAATTCCTGGTTCAGTATCAGATTTTCCCTTTAATAGGAATATCGAACGGCATATACGGTGTGAATGCAGGAAGGTACGCGGTGCCCTGCAAATTCCCTCGCCCACCGTGGGTCTGTCTCTGAAGCTAGTTGCCTGGCCAGTCAGCAACCACACACAATTCGCCTCCGGTCAGAGCGATTTAAGGGCACAAGGGTCAAAGCCAGCATTACACACACACACACACACACACACACACACACACACACACACACACACTTGAATTTTCCATCTCTTTCTACTTTTTCTGCTTGCCCAACAGGTAAGTACTTCTTTCAGAATTATATCCTGTTGCAAGAGAGGCTGAATTTGAATAAGAAAAGGAGCTAGTCTTTGCTATCTCCTCTGGAAAAAAACAAAAAAAAACAAGAATCATTAAAGAATGTGCAGTGACAGAGATAGACAGCAGTGCCAGTATGACCTAAAACCCTCCTTCTCTAGAGCTGCCTAAGTGTTAATTTCTTTAAGTAATATAAAAGCAAAACCCACCAATTAGTTTTTAAAACAAACTTGTCTTCCACCTTTTTTTATTTGAATCCTAACACCAAAGGAAAAGGAGACTTGCAGTGCCCAAGAGCATGTTTCCAACTAGTTAGTTTTGCTACCAGCGATTCCTGACCTTACATTAGTCTAACATCGTTTATTTTGTTCTTCAACGATCAAAGCAAGAAGGGTTTTTCTCTCGATGCCTGATTCAAAATAAAAACAGAGGCCCCAATTATGGCCAGTGATTTAGGGGCTGAACTTTTAAATCAGGAAGATACTAAAAAACATTTTTTTTCTAGTGTCTGTCCTTGACAGTCTTTTTTCTAGAACCATGGTGCTCCAAGCTACTTCCCTAGGCTCATGAAGCCTTGTGTGGCATGAAAAGTCAATGTATCCCACTAGATTCAGCTTTAAGACATCATGGTGGCCAGGCGCGGTGGCTCATGCCTATAATCCCAGCACTTTGGGAAGTGGAGGCAAGAGGCCTGCCTGAGTCCAGGGGCTCAAGACCAGCCTGGGCAACTTGACAAGACCTTGTCTCTACAATAAATAAAAAATATTAGCCAGGCGTGATGGTGCACGCCTGTAGTTCCAGCTACATGGAAGGTTGAGATGGAAGGATCACCTAAGTCCAGCAGGTTGAGGCTGTGGTGGCCATAAGTGTGCCACTGCGCTCCAGCCTGGGCGACAGAGTGTGACACTCTAACACACACAAAAAAACCCCAAAACATACACACAAAAGACATCATGGTACGTCCTAGAAATTCTATAAACGTGACAGCCTGAAATATAGTGAGAAACACAAGATTTGCCATTTACTAAGGCAGGCAGTCACCAGAGGCACTTAGTTTATGTGCAATCATTTTGAATAAAATATATAAAACATAAAAGAAGTGCATAACCAAGGTTAGGAAATCATGGAAAGTCAGACTCTGTTCTTTTCCTTCTCAAACATGGCATCAGTTGTGCTTAGTCTTCAGTGTTGACTTAATGTAGATCCATCCGAAATTTTAGCACCACTTTTTATTTAATGTGATCCATCCTATAAACCCACCGTGCCAAGACTCTGGGCCCAGAAAGTAGCTAAACTGAGCAATGACAAAGCCCTAGCACCTCCAGACACTGCCTTGGGAAGTTTTATCCTGGGAAGAATCTTTTTTAGACTGGGTCTCACCGCCTCCTCTGATCTGCCAGTACAGACCAAGTGTTTCTATGACCTATTTCATTGTTTGCTACAAATTTCATACACGGACATTATGAGTACTAGTAACTGTATTTATACTTCAGCCAGGCTGATCTCTTGTATTTTGAGTAAAAAGTCTGATATTTTCTGCTGAATGATAGCAGGTATGCAGCTCACCTTTCTTCCTCTCTGCCGAATGCATGCATGTTCTGCTAACTCACCCAGAGTCTTTCAAATTTGCCACTCACTTCAAGCTGGAGTAGCCCTCACATGGGACATTCCACACTGAATTTATATTCACTCCCCAAGATTACCTTTATTTTTCCTGGGTGAAAACGCACTGCCAAGCATTACTCGCACATTGAAAATGATACTCTACATATGTGACCTTAAGAATGTCCCATATGTCTTCATTTAACAGACATCTATTCACTCTTCCATGTCTCTTGGCCAAATGCAACCTGGTCCGGGGTTTCTTTCCCAGTGATTTCTACTTATCTAGATCATGAGCAACTTGTCGTGCAAAGGAACTGTACAATATTTGCTGTTTTGTTTTGTTTTTGAGTCGGGGTCTCTCTCTGCTGCCCAGGCTGGAGTGCAGTGGCATGATCACGGCTTAACACAGCCTCGACTTCATGGGCTCAGGTGATCCTTCTGCCTCAGCCTCCAGAGTAGTTGGGATTACAGGTGTGCGTCACCACGCTCAGATAATTTTTTGATCTTTTTCTATGCTTAATAAATAGTAGTAGTTATTACTGGTATGCCCATTTGACAGATGAAACTGAGAGACTGAATAACATGCTTACCAAGGCGAATAAGATCTAAGTGCCTCCCTCTTTTAGTGGGTAGAACAGGGTTGTGGCTGTTTGAGTTGTGTCTGATGTGCAAAGCTTTCGGGGTGAAGGTCCTGCCAGAAGCCTCTTAGCCTGAGGAACTGATGGCTTAAGACAAGAGGGAATCGGCAAGCATTTGTTGAAGAAGAGATTCAGCAAAGCCTCACCATCCCAGGGCTGCCCCTGGGCACACCACGGCTCAGCCTTGACCAAGCCTCCCATGGGCTTCTAGTGGCTTCCTGGAGAGGGTGGGCACCACCATGCCTGGACAGCCCTCTCTCTCAGGGCAGCCGAGAAGGCAGAGGGCTCCTCTTCTGTCGAGCACAGAACACAACATGGCTTTGATGACATCAAGACTCACTGTGAAACAACCTAGGCAGCGCGCAGGCTCATCAGATGCCCTGCGGCTGTGCAGACGTGGTGCTGAACATGGGGAGGGGCCACCTCATATCTGTGTGCTCTGAGTCCACCACACCTTCGCCAGAGAGCATTAGGAAGATCAAAGCAGCCCGTGCAGTTCCTGACACTAACCTATGAACACACCTGAGCAGGCAGGGAGAAGCGCACTGCAGGAAGACAGAGTCGCAGCTATGACAGGGACGAGACGAGGGCAGGTTTAGAGTGTCCTTGGGACCCGGGTGGGCTCACAGTCTGGGGTCTGCAGGGGAAACTCACCCTCCACTTACAGTTCAGCGTACAAAATAAGAAATTCAAGTGTGTCAAATACAGAGTGTGACTCTGAGAACTCAACCACTGAAAAAAGGCAACACTACCCATTTGACAACTGGCTGATGACATCCAAGGGAAGCTCTGAGCGCCCACCTGGTCCAGTTCCCTACCAGCCTCACACGGGGCGCTGACCAAGTTGTCTGCAGTCTTAAGAGACAGGCTCTTGGAAGACTGAGGTGAAAGGATCGCTGGAGCCCAACAGGTTGCCGCTGGGGGTGGCCATGAGTGTGCACTCCAGCCTGGGCGATGGAGTGAGACGTCAACTCAAAAAAAAAAAAAGAGACAGGCTCCAAATCCAACAGCAACTTGAATCGCTGCTCACAGTTCGGGGAGGAGGCATATGAGGCAAAGGAAGGATGCCAGAAAGCCCATGCATTCGGATGGAGCCTCTCTTGGAAGACTGTCACTGCCTTGAAGACAGATGTGTCCTACTTCTGTTCCTTGCCTTTATTAAACCATGCTCACCTGAAGAGATGCCATGCTCTCTGGGTTTTTCTCAGGAAAAACCGAGGCATGTTCTTGAAGCCCACGGACATCATTTAGGGCTTTGTTGGGTTTCACTTCTCTCCATCATCTCCAGTCTTCATATTTGTAGACTCGTGACTGTGTTTGACCTTGTAATGGAAATATTTTCTTTCCTTTTGCTACTGGGTGTCTCATCTGTGTAAACCTTCAATTCAACAGCCAGAGACAAATCTCTATCACCACCACCATCATCATCCATCCATCCCTCCGTCCATCCATCCATCCAGCAGATACGGACTGAGCATCCATGATGTGCTAGGCACTGAGCTAGCTACAGTATGTGTAAGGAACAAAGTCAACAAATACCTGCCCTCATGGAGCTTGTGGCCGCTTTATCATCTCATTCTACCCACCAGCACGCCTCACCACTTAACCGCGAGAGCCCCTGAAGTGTGTTGGCCTGGATTTCTGCACACCCTTTTTGCAACTCGATGGAAACAGTCAGGTCTTCTGAGATGGGAAGTGGCCACTTCCTGAATCACTCAGGCCCAGGAGCAAACAGACATCGAGGATGCCCAGGTTTGGTCTAAAGAACTCAGCAGAGAAAGCTTGGTTTCTAGTTTGATTTTTCCCTCCTCCCAAACTAACTCCTTGGCTTTGGACAAGTCACCTTCTCCATCAAAAACTACCTTGATCTCCTCTGTCAAAAGGAGGCGAGACTGAACAGCGGCAAGGAGCCTGTTCATGTCACAGGACGTGCGACAAGATGCGTCCACTCTGTTGGAGCACAGCACCAGATCCTTCTCTGGAGCACAGCACGTGGGCCTGCCACAGGCCTGGTAAGCTGGGCACACCACCAGTATGTCCCGTGTGGTGCACACGCCTGGGCCTGCTGCCTCTCCCAGCTGCCGCCTGGGGCTTCAGAGGGGACAAGCCACACACATCTCACACATGCCCCCGCTGTGTGCCGTGTGTGAAGCTGTTTCTGGGGTGCAGAAAGCCCAGAAGGAGCTGGCCCAGGTCTCAAAACACCTTAAGACGGAGATTTTTCTCCTTCGCAACCCTGGTCTCTGGATCACTTCTTCCTTTGGTTCCCTCAACATCCCTGTCTTCCCCTACAAGCATGCCTCACCACTTAGCCCCGAGGGTCCCCAAAGGGTGTTGGCCTGGATGACTGCACACCTTTGTGCAACTCAATGGAAACAAGCAGGTTATCTAAAATGGGAGATGGCCACTTCCCGGGTCACTCAGGTCTGGGATTAGACAGACATCGAGGATGTCCTGGTTTAGTCTAAAGAACTCAGCAAAGAAAGCTTGGGTTCTTTTTTTTTTTGAGTCTGAGTCTCACTCTGTAGCCCAGGCTGGAGTGCTGGAGTACAGTGGCACGCTCACGGCCACCGCAGCCTCGACCTGGTGGGCTCAGGCGATCTTTCCACCTCAGCTTTCCAAGTAGCTGGAACTACGGGCATGTGCTACCACGCCCAGCTAATTTTATTTTATTTTATTTTTTGGATTTATTGTAGAGATGAGGTCTCGCCAAGTTGTCCAGGCTGTTCTCGAACCCATGGGTGCAGGCAATCCCCTTACTTCGACCTCCCAAAGTGCTGGGATTACAGGCTTGAGCCACCATACCTGGCAGGAAGCTTGGATTCTAGTCTGACTTTTTTTCCCCCAAACTAACTCTGTGGCTTTGGGCAAGTCACTTTCCCTGTCAAGAACTCTCTATCTTGATCTCCTCTGTCAAGAGGAGGCAAGACAGAATAGCAGCTGGCATATAAGCACTTGCAAATGCTGTCTATTATTCATTATTACTATTAATACATACCCTGCTTGTTTTAAAGGATCGCCGTGAGGTCCCAATGAGATAATGCATATGAAAGTTCCCTAAGTCAGGCGCACTGGCTCACGCCTGTCATCCCAGCACTCTGGGAGGTGGAGGTGAGAGGATTGCCTGAGCCCAGGGGTTCGAGATCAGCCTGGGCAATTTGGCAAGACCTCGTCTCTACAATAAAAAAAATAGCCAGGCGTGGTGGCACATGCCTGCGGTTCCAGTTACTTGGGAGGCTGAGGTGGAAGGATTGCCCGAGTCCAGAGGTCGAGCCCAGCCTGGGCAGCAGAGTGAGACCCCGATTAAAAAAAAAAGTTCTCTGAGTGAAACACACTGTCCCGATGTAAATGTATTATTGTTGTTGGCTAACCGAATTGCGTTTGCAGACTGTACCGGCAAAAATACGAATTATGCCAACGGTTGCTAGGAACGTAATTGAATGCACACGGGTACTTCCCCTAACCCTTCCACATACTCCCACCCGACGGCCCCCACAGCAGATGAAGGCGCCAGGGCGGGCTTTGAAGGCTGAGCTGGACAGAGCGGGTGGAGGGTGACGGGCTCGATGCCCCACGGCCAGCTCTGTGCAAAGTAGCCGTGGAAACTGCATTTACGGGTTTGGCCATCATGGGGAGGTCGGAAGCAAAGTGATCGGTTCTGCTTTCTCCCTTTTCAAATAAACAGGGCAGTTGTTAAACCAGAAGTGAATCTGATCCCGCTGGCTTTAAGAGCAGTCAGCTGCATTCTGAAGCAGGCAAAAATGTAAACAGAGCCCTGTAACTCTAGACCGGGGCAGAACAGCCATAGGCTTCATAATGGAAGAGTCTGTGGGCGCAGCGCCAAGAAAAATGAAACGTTACCCTGGGCCTTTAAACAGAATCATGTCCGAGCAGAGTGCGTATTTGTTTAACACACACACACAAGACCTTTTTCTGTGCCAATACCTTTCTGAACCCTCTGGAATAAAAGCCGAAGTCCCTGGAAACGTGGTACAAAACCAATATTATTTATATAGTCTCATTCTTTAGTGCAAGAGGATTTTTCTGGCAAACAGGGAGCTTTTTCTTTCTTTCTTTCTTCTTCTTCTTTTTTTTTGCCCAAGTTAATTACAAAGTATGACCATGAAAATAAAATAAATGAGCCCATTCTACCCATACCCATATCTGAATCTTATCAGATGAGTTGCCAATTGGTTTTCTCATTCTCTCATTCACTGTCTGCTGTTAATTTGTTCACTATTTTAAGAACTTGAAGACTGTCAGCAAAACACACGATGCATTATAAAACTTATAATTGGAAATAAAAACATCTGAAGCTTTTCTGACAGGGTAAACATAAAGTACTATCGCACTGATCAGAACAAGAAAACGTGAGCAACCTTGTAGCTGTTTGTGTGCAAACACAATTGCCAACGCTGGAGAGAGTGAAATCAACTCTCTACTCCCACTTTGAAAAAATGCTGAGATCATTACATCTCAATGAATGAATGAACGGGACATGGTTGTGGGGCAAAACGAGGGGAGGAGAAAACAGATCCCACACACATTTCCTTTGAAATGCAGCTCGTTGGACTTTCTCCTGCCGGTTCAGCCATTCTAGACTGGCCATGTCCAGGCCTGATCTAATTTTCCCACTGTAGAAGTTAACACACTTCCTCCAGTTACTAAACCTGACAAATTACACCTGGGTCCACTCTAACGTGAAAAAAATGTGCTCTTTGTTCCTGACCCCTTGGTCAGCCTAGAGATCAAATTCTTGGACACTGGAAAGCCCCACTCATATTCATTAAAAGCCACGGGAGACCAGCTCTGAACGTCTGTTCCAGAGAAGTCCAAGGTGCGGGGGCTCATGGAACAATACAAGCGCTCTGCTCCGGTCGGCGCGATGGAGACCTTTCACTTTCTGCAGCCCAGCTACTGATCAATTAGTACGTGGATTTCTTTCTTTCCTTTTTTTTTTCCTGCACAGCATCTTAGTATCATAAGAGCAGCTGAAATCAGAAAAAGAAGAGGCTAGTCGATTTTTAACTGCCAAGTCCCACGAGTGAGTATACCGAAACCTGCCTGCGTGACCACATCGGCTATGGTTTCAGTAACCAAAAATAGAGATGATTTCAAAATTCCACCTCCCCTCCACCCTGGCCAGACAAGCAACTGGTTACCACGAGGGCTAATATTTGACAGATTGGAATTGTGTCTCTAAGTATACCCAGCCTTTGGGGAAGACATTTACAGAGCAGAGAGTGAGTCTCCAAGAAAACATCAGAGACCATCACCTTGAGGACACAAGAAACCCGTGAGCAAAGAAAGAGGAAGCGTCCGACCTAGTTTCCTGACAACACAAGACCCTCTTCTTCAGCCCCCCCCCCCCACAAAGAAGAGAACAAAACAATACGAGAAGTGAAGCAAATCGATGTTGGAACTGTGAAAAGCAATGCCTGAATCTTCAAGATTTCTGGAAGAATGAATCAGTGAAGGAACTGGGAGATATACAAAAGCCACTACACCTGCCCCAAGGCCTCCTGAGGAAAGGGTCCCCAGGGAGTTCCTCAACTCCTAGCCTCCTTCCTCTCCTGCCTGGCCTCGGCAGCCCACTTAAAACGTTGTCAGTTGAGGCCACCAAATCTTCCAGACCCATCACACCACATTCAAAGCCTCTTCCTTGGGGAGCGAATAAATGCTGAAGCGCATTCTGGCTGCAAACACATATGAATGCTCTGGTGTGTTGTAAGTTATTTTCTACATACAAATTCCTGTTAAACTGTAAATTAGAAAACACTACTTTAATTCTCTCTGGTCTTGAGGTAGCCTTCAGCTGTGCTGCAAGTTATAAATATGCCATGAATACAGATGAATGTCCTTTTTCACGGCGAAGTCAAATCACAATCCATATTTTTTAAAGATCTGAGAGGTGGATGTTTTCCTGGTCTGATGGCAACTACTTTTGGGAAATCAGCAACAGGACAGAAATCTTTAGTATTGGGAACAGGATGGAAATCCTTAGTATCAGGGTTCTTATTTGATTGCTATTTTTAAAGCCACCAGTAATATCAGCAACGCAGTTAAATTTTAACATTCAAAGTTGACATTTTATCATTGGCAAGGGTGGTAAGACCAAGAAAACAGGCAGCATTCATTAGTCTTCTGAAGTGTTCTCCTGAAGTGGTTACGCAGATTGCCTATTGGGTTTTCCAGAAGGCATCGCCTGTTTCCCGCTGAGGACATCTTCACCATGAGGGAGATCTTTAAGTGGGTTTTGTCCCACCCATTGGCATTGTATTTCTGCCAGAAAAGTTATTGGAAAAACAGGGAAATCAAGCAATCGGTTTGCATTATTTTGGGGTTGAAATATCTATTGGGAGCCAGGCACGGTGGCTCACGCCTGCAATCCCAGCACTTTAGGAGGCTGAGGCGAGAGGATGGCCTGAGCTCAGGGGTTCGAGACCAGCCCAGGTAACATGGTGAGACCTCATCTCTACAATAATTCATAAAATGAACCAGGTGTGGTGGCACATGCTTGTGGTTCCAGTTACTTGGGAGGCTGAGGCAGAAGGATTGCCTGAGTCCAGCAGGTCAAGGCTGCAGTGGCTGTGAACATGCCACTGCACGCCAGCCTGGGCAACAGTGAGACTCCTATTCAAAAAAAAAAGAGAGAGAGAGAGAGAGAAATATCTATTGGGTTACTAAGCAGACATTCCTCACATAAGCAGGCACACAAATATGTATTCTCTTTGAAGATTCTAACTTTGGCGACCATTTAAGAAGGGGCACACAAGACAGATGTGGGAAAAACTCGTTCCCCCACTCTACAAGTGCACAGAGATGTCAAGTGACTCATCTTATGCCATTCAATCAGCAGAAGCTGCACTAGGGCTAGAACCCACCCCATATGACTCCCAGGACCATTGTCCTCTTGTGTTGGTTGACAAAGGTATAACACAGGTTAGCGATGACAGCACTCCCTGACCAGTGGTCCCAGATGACACTTATCATATGCTCTCTCACTCCGCGCTAAGAAGTCTTCAATTTTCACAGCATCCCTGTGAGGGAACCCCCATGGGACATGAACTTCCAATCTAGAGATGGGAAAACAGAGGCAAGCAGACGTCAAGAAACTTGCCTGAGGTCCCAGAGAGGGCCAGTGCTGTTCACTTGCACAGAAATGCTGAGGCAGACACTCCTAAACCAATGTTCAGATGACCAGTCATCCTGGGAAGAGAAATTTTAACAAAATATCTTCGCAGTGAGACCCAGGCTACTGATGCCTCCAGACACATGATGAAACTGAAATATCCTGTTCGTCAACCTCTGAATTCTTAGTCAAGCACAAAGTGCCAACAATGCTAATGGATAAGGCAAATCCCATTTAAAGATCTCCCTCGGGCAACCACCTTGGGTCCCCTCCCACTGTGGGAGCTTTTCTGTCCTCTCATTAAGTCTTGCTTTCAAAAAAAACCTCCCTCATGGTGAGTAAGTCTCCAGCAGGAAACAGGTGATGCCTTGTGGAAAGCCCAACAAACGATCTGTGTAACCACTTCAGGAGAACACTTTGGAAGACTCATGCACACTGCCTGTTTTCTTGATCTGACCACCCTTGCCAATATGAAAAAGCAAACTTGTTAAACGATATCAATCCAATTCAGAGATAAGCTTAACCTGCAGTTTGCACCAGCACCAAACAGGGGTCACCCGCATCACGTCACATCTTTGAATGACTCTGTGTGATTCCCTGAGACGCTGTGAGATCTGTAGACAGACTAGAATCATGACCCCTGCATCCCTGCTGGAGTCTGGTTGACTAAGCCCTGCCCTCAGTCAACCTGAGTCAGCTAGGACGACAGAGGAAGTTTGATGCTGTCATCATTTCAGCAGCTATCAATCCGAGGATCTTGAAAAGTCCTGCTGGCTCAGGAATAGCCTTTGATGCCCTGTGCCTTTCGCAGCTTTTTCTTTTTTGAGTTGGAGTTTCACTCCATCGCCCGGAGTACAATGGCATGCTCACAGCCACCCCAGCTTTGACCTACTGGGCTCCGGTGATCCTTCGGCTTCAGCCTTCCAAGTAGCCGGAACTACAGATGTGTGCTACCATGCCTGGCTAATTTTTAGGTTTACTGTAGAGATGAGGTCTCACCAAGTTGCCCAGGTTGATCTCAATCCCGTGGACTCAGGCAATCCTCTCACCTCGGCCTCCCAAAGTGCAGGGATGACAGGTTTGAGCCACTGCACCTAGCCAGCTTCTTCAAAAGTAATGGTAAATTACTGAAAAAGGGATCTTCATTGGCATGGAGTGCTTATCTGCTGTTGGGAGGTCATTCCTCAACTGCTGTGTCGTCCCTGAGAGCTGGGGATGATATGGCTCCCCCCGCTTTACCCAGAAACGCGAATATCAGCATCCCACGGGACCCAGAGATGGGCTTGCTGGCAACAGTCTGACAGGCCTTGTTTCTGCTGTTTAGTCTCTCCCTCTGTACCACTGTCTCACACATCAACAAAGTAAAGTGAGGTACATGAATGAGTTGGATGTAACCAGGAGCTGCAGGTACAGCCACCGATGACCTCAACACCTCCACCTTCCACCCATCCGGTATGCCCTGGAGGGATACCTGCTGGGAGCACATCAGGGTGCGCCTTGAGCAATTACTCAACCTTTCTGGGTTTTCTTTTTTTCTTTTCTTGTTTTTAGAGACAAGGTCTAGCTCTGTCACCTAGGCTGGAGTGCAGCGGCTTAACCACAGCTCACTGCAGCCTTGAACTCCTGGGCTCAGGCAATCCAGCTCAGATTCCCGGGTTGCTGGGACTACAGGTACACACCATCATATATGGTTATTATTATTTGATTTTGTTTTTGTAGAGATGGGGGTCAGTCTGGTCTTGAACTCCTGGCCTCCAGCAATCCTCCCACCTCGGCCTCCCGAATGGCTGGGATTACAGGCTGAGCCATTTGCCCGGCCTTCACCTGAGTTTTCTTACCTGCCAAATGAGAACCACAGTAGTGCCCACCTTGTAAAGGAAATGATGGGTATACACAGCTCCTGGCATACAGTAAGTCCTTAGGAGTTCGAAATCATTGTCAGGGGGATTTAAACAGAAATGTGCTTCCTGTACCCACCCATCAGTCAGTCCACTTGGATACCAACTTGTAAAGCTAGAAAAAAAATTACAGAAAATCTCCCAACTTCCTGTTTCACAGAGGACAAACCTGTGAGTAAAATGATCCCCCTGAATTCACTCTGCTTATCTTTTTCTAGTCCTGTCCACAACTCCTGGAAGGACTGGGGTGCTTTTCTGGATAGTGAGTAAAGGTTAATTCTCCTGCCTATATAAACAGAGTCCTCAAAAACAAACAAACAAACAAACAAAAAACAGCCAGTTCCAGAAACTTCTGATATTGACAATCATCTGGTCTAACATTCTCAATTTTAGAGATGAAAACACCAGCTTTAGGGCCTAAGTGACTTTCTCAAGCTCTCCTGAAAACTTGGTGGCAGAGACAAGGCTAGAAAATGATTGCTATTATCCTCAGCAACCTACCAGACACTCTCTTAAGTCCACTGTGGACTTCGCCTGTTTAATCCTCAAGAAAACCCTCTCAATAGGTATTATTATCACCATGTTAGAGTTGCAAAAACTGAGGTTCAGACACTATGAAGTAACTTTTTTAAAACCTGACAACTGTCAACGTACAGGGTCAAAATCTAAATATTTCCGTCTGGCCCCAAAGCATATGTGCTTGCTCTGAGTTTTCTAAAGCTTCATTCTGAAAATTCTAGGGCTAGTTCTTAACCAGTAACTTCCAAGCCACATGTGCAACAGTCTCGTCTGGAGAGCGTTAAAAAATACAGATTCCTGGGCTTCACCTCAGGGGAGAGAATCAGGTCTCTGAGGGTGTGACTTCAAATCTGTGTTTCTACAGAGCTGATACTTGTTATGGTAGAGAGATCTGGCAAACCCATATCTAAGCAAGAGGCTTTATGATCGCTTCCAGAATCAGATGAGAAGGAAATGAGTTCACTAAGGCTGATGGAATGTTTAGAGAAGCTGAATCTGTGTGAAGGGTAACACGGTAACCTTCTTTCCAACTCTTCTGTGACACACAGATGAACACACAGCCTCAGTCACATAAACAAACATATACACTTGGCCCTCGGCGTCCGTGGATTCCCCATTCGTGAACTCAACCAACTGGGAATAGAAAATTATTAGGAAAAAAATGCATCTGTATTGAACATGGACATTTTTTCCCTGTCATTATTCCCTCAACAATACAGTATAACAACCATTTGTAGAACATTGGCATTGCATTAGGAATCACAAGTAATCTCAAGATGATCTCAAGCATACAGCAGGATGTCAACGTGTGGTTTACACGTACAACCGATGCCACTTCCTACAGGGCTTTGAGCATCTGTGGATGTGAGTATCCTTGGGAGGTCCTAAAACCAATCCTCATGGACACAGAGGGACCAATGTGTACACCTGGCAAAGCCTAACCCCTCCTTTATTGATCTTGCCTAGAAGACTCCGAAGCACATGACAATGATAGGTGCTGCCCTGCCCGGCAAGACCCAAGTATGTGTTTTGTTGGAAACACAGCACTAAGGTTTCCTTCCATCCGAATCAAAGCATCATTTCATTCAAAGCATCTAAGTCGGAGCCCGGCTTTCTCGGCACCAAGTCATGGAACAGAGGGGAAAACTGTCAGAAGGATCACTTACCAAGGTGCACCGTATATCCTGAATCCCTTCACCGTTACCTCCGAATCTTGTAAGTAAATACTGTTTGTCAGGAGAGACTGAACATTGTCAAAGTCCTCTGGTTTCAATTTGGACACAGAGGGGAAACGGTAGTAGTCCTGTTTAACAAGGTCTGCCATGAATTCCTTATCAAATGTCAGTTCATGATTCCCAGCAATCACTATTTTATATTCATATGGCAGGTTTCCTGAAATAAGAAAAAAGAGCACCAATTAGCACGTTCATTTCCCATCACAAAGTACAACAGCCGACACGACGTGATTAGCAGACAGCTCCCCCCAATGAGGCGGCTCGCACATTCCCTTACATTTCCCTGAGAAGCAGAATTTTTGACTACTCCTTCCAGTCAACAAAAGTGGCAACAAACAGGAGATATGAAGCGTCTAAGAAGCTAAGACGCTGCTCAGAAGATACATTATGTTTTCTAGGTCCATCTCTTCTGCATGCCACAGATTCACTGTGATGAATCTGCATGCCGATGAAGCCACCCTTTGTAATCATCCACAGAAAGCACCCTGATCACGACCCTTAAGAGAAGGTCTGAACTTGGCTTGGTCCCCCCACAATACACCCACAACTCTTCTTAACAACTCAGTTAACTGCTAGACATTTTTTTTTTTTGAGTTGGAGTCTCACTCCGTCGCCCAGACTGGAGTGCAGTGGCCGCTCCCGGCCACCGCAGCCTCGACCTGCTGGGCTCCGGCGATCCTTCCGCCTCAGCCTTCTGAGTAGCTGGAACTACAGGTGTGCGCTACCATGCCCAGTTAATTTTTTTTTTTTTCATTTATTGTAGAGATGAGGTCTCGCCAAGTTGCCCAGGTGGGTCTTGAACCTGCGGGCTCAGGCAATTCACTCACCTTGGCCTCCCAAAGCGCGGGATTACAGGCTGAGCCACCGAGCCCGGCCAACTGCTAGACTTTTAATATATCCTTCACACAAAAGACATGACACAGTCAAGCATTCCACGGTTTATATAAGCAAAGGGACCCACACGCAATGTTTTCAGATTTCAAGACTAATTTTAAGTGCACCTTTTGGCTGGTGGATACAAAGAACATTATGAAGGGGCCCTGGTTAGAAGGCTAACTTTCCTCCCATCGGGACGGGAGAAGAAAACTGTCAAGCTTAACCCCCGTTTAATATTTATGGTATGGAAATGTGAGTTCTCGGTGTGTGCTTTTTATGCAAAAGTTTCCCGATCAAAATGAGATAATTCTGGGAAGAAGAATGAAAGCTATAAAGGAAACCCCAAACACACCAGACTTCTGCATAGATTTATAATGTTTGAATAAAGTACCGGTCATACATATTAATAACTCACCGTGATACTAGACGAACCCAAATCCAGAGGGAGACAGTGCCGGGCTGCTGTCCCCATTCTGAAATGAATGCCCTTTTCTCTACTGTCAACATCCGTCCCTCAAGCCTCGATATTGGTCTGCTACTCATTTTATTTTGGAGGAAAAAAGGGAGAGACAATGGCACCGTATAATTCCAACTTCCTGAGACTCCTAGGTCCAAGGCAAAATGAACGTCTCCTGCTATTCCAGGAAGAATTCAAGTTACCACTAGCAGGAAATTGGATACACTGGTTGTAAGAATTGGTCCTTGCCAGCCAGCCAGAATCTCGATGATGTCATTAAGGAAGCTTAGTGAGAAAGGGAGTTTCTTTTGGAGGTGAGGGGAGCAAGTCCCTTCATCGGTGCACTTGAATTTCAGCCATGCAAACTGAAGATGACGCTGTGAGGTCCACACAATCTCAACAGCACACCACAAACGTTATCTGCTCAAACCGAAGCAGTTGGTAAGACTGCTAGATGATGTTTTGTAACGTAACTGATTTTTCTGTAGCTATTACTTTTTAGGTAATAAAGTTGCATATATAACACCTGCATTAACAGAGAGACTTAAGAGAGAGATGAAAACAGTCGGACAGAAAATAACACCACAGAGGGCGGGTGCAGTGGCTCATGTCTGTCATCCCAGCATTTTGGGAGGCCGAGGAGGGAGGATCGCTTGAGCGCAGGAGTTCGAGGCCAGCCTGGGCAACATGGCGAAACCCTGTCTCTACAAAAAAATCAAAAATCAACCATGGTGACATGCGTCTGTAGGTCTGCTACTGGAGAGGCTGATATGGAAGGATCACCTGAGCCCAGAAGGTCGAGGCTGCAGTAAGTGGTGATCGTGCCACTGTACTCCAGCCTGGGCGACAGAGTGAGACCCCGACCCAAAAAAAGATAAGAAAAAAAAAAAAGAAATATCAGCAGATATCTCACTGCAAGCCCACAATACTGTGTGGCATGCCTTTTTGGCTTCAGTTATTTGGAGGACCAGTCTCAAGAGCTCATTAACAAAAACAAAAACAGGAAGCCCTCCTCAAATGCATGTGAGTTTGGTGATTAGGAGTGTGAAGTATATCGCAAGCCACTTGGATAGAAGGAAGATATTTTGTACAATCCCTACCCTTAATGTGTAGGTGAAAGCTGCATTCACAGGGCCCCACGTTCCCAGCACTGCACACACTGGAAGTGTGTGAGAGATCTCACAACCCTAATCTCACACCTCTGCAACCTGATCGGCCTGATACTGCACCCCAGGTTCACCTGCACTCTTACAGCTGGAACGGGTTAGAATGTTTTCCTGGACAGGAATCTTTTTCCAGGCAGGTCCTGTCTGCGTGAATCTTTGTGCAAAAGATTCCACTTGTACAAACTGCATCACACTTGCCAGCTTCCCTTTAATCATTCACAACGATGGACTCACGTAAACCCTCTCAAGACGCAACACTGCTCCTGCAGAAGGCTGGGCCTTGCCGTCTGTTCTAATTTGGAGAGCTCTGGTTCAGGGGTGGTCCAGGTGAGACGGACATGTCCCCTCTTCAGATCAGTTTTAAAAAAAATCTGCCTAAGAGTAAATCTTCTTCAGAAACACAGGCATCTTCAGTGTTTTTGAAATCAATTTTGGAGACGCGGCATACAAAAGTAACCACCAAAATGAAGCACCGTGGACACGGTGATGAGATTTACACATTGCCAGCAAATCCGTCTCTTTCTGAGTATCTAGTAGCAGCTTCCAACCTCCATCCTCTGTTACCTGTGTTATGAGATTGTCTGACATATTTTCTTTTTTGCCAAACTGACCTTTCATCTCTAATCTGCCAACCTTTATGTTTTATATGAAAAGTGTGAGCGGGGCAGCTGACAAATCTCCTGTTACTTGATGGCATTTTCTTTTTTTTCCAGACTAGATTAATTTGGAAGGCTCCGCAGTCAAGCTTCAAACGTCTTGGTATTCAAATAGCATGACTTTAAAATTGTCAGACAAAGAGGTTCCTGCTTTTCTCCATTTTATTCAGATCAGGCTGACCTGCTTGTGTAAAAACCAAGGCCATATATAGTCACTCGAACACAGGAAAAAAAATCCTTGCTCCGAATGACCCAGAGAACTCTGGCAACGCACCAGTTTCACCCTTCCCGAGATGTGGTATATGTTCTACTAATGATATACAAGACTATTTTAGGTAGATGGAGATGACCCTTTGACAAGATGTCACAGAATCTATATATATCTTTTCTTTTTTCTTTTTTTGAGTAGGAGTCTCACTCTGTCACCCAGGCTTGAGGGAAGTGGCATACTCACACGCTCATGGCCACCACAGCCTCGACTTACTGGGTTCCGGTGATCCTTCCACCTCAGTCTTCCAAGTAGCTGGAACTACAGGCGTGCGCCACCATGCCCGGCTAAGAGTTCTGTATATTTCTTAAATGTGTATTTGAACAATGACAATATAATGGTGTAAGCAGTTTTGTATAACTTCCCTTCTCTACTTCTATATACAAACTTACTAATAGGCAATTTCAAGAAAACTAGCGTGTAAATGAAAGCAGAGGTGACACACAGGCATGGCAAAGTGACAAGGGCAGCAGGTGAACGCATAAAATTGGGAAGCTTGCCCGTTAGCCCAGGCTGGAGCTGCAGACCACAAGCGAGACCATAAACCCTCAGGGACAGCACGGGTGTCTTATTCTACCCCGTCTCTTCTGTGCTAAATGGTGTCACATCCACGAACGGAAGTTAGTTCACCTGGGTCCCCACTGCCACTCAACGGTTCTAATTCCCCCATGATCTTGCCACCACCTCCTCCTCAAAGCAGCCGTCATGAAATTTTTCTGGGTTCCGTGCTGATTCCCGGGCTCCTTCCGACCCCTCCCCGCACATGCGACATGTCCCCCAACCGCACGGATGAGGAGGGTGGGAGTGTCTCTGCCCTTCCTCCTTCCACCTGCCAGTCCACTCCACCCGTCGGCACCTTCTCATCTTTCTGAGACAGGCGGGGTAGCCCTGACCCGAAAGGTTTGGGACCAGAAGTGTTTCAGATTCCAACTTTTTTCCAGGTTTTTGGAATATTTGCATTGAACAGCCCTAGTCCCCAAACCCAAAACGTAGACTGCTCCAACAGGCATTTCTACTGAGTGTCAGGCCAGCGCTCAAAGTCTTTCAATTTTGGAGTGTTTTGGATTCCAGGTTTTTGGATGCGGGGTGCCCAACCACTACTGGCTTCTTAATCTCACTCCTCCCACTCCCACAAGCACCGCCCTTTTCCAGGCATCTCCTCTCTCTTTGGGCCTCTCTCTATAAACATCAAGTCCTCCTCCTTGGTGAGTTTATATCTACTCTCCCCAAGGACACAAGCACGAGCAGCCCTGGACACACATGCGCGCACACACGTGATCTCCAACATTCCCTGGCCTCGTTTCTTTTTTGCGATTCTTCCTCATGACACCTCTAAACCTCTCAGAAAAAGGATTCCTGAAGCCTAAAGCTGGTAGGCCCCATTCAGCCCTCACATGCGTTATGGTTAGCCCCGAACTGAGTTTTATTTTCAAAAAAACTGAACTAACATCTAGAACTCAGGAGACACCACACGGAAATTTCTTCGTTTCCAGATTCTTGTGGGAAATCAAAAGATCAGGCATCAGTGACCTCCAGTCTGCTGACAAACCTCCCCACTCCGATGTCCTTGAACTGAGGACACATACCATGTGCATTTTCCTGATGGGCCCCTATATCATTAGATTTCACAACTTACAGACAAATATATTCAGTGCAATCTGGCTTCAGTGTCTAGTCTCTTCTGAGAGAGTCTCTGAGAGGTCACTAATAACTGAATGGCCAAAGCCGAGGCTTCTTCCCAAAGCTCACCTCTGTGGGTCATGCCATTCCCTCGGTCCCTGACGCACCATCTCCAAGTTCTCCCCTCCCCTGGTCCTCCCTTTCCTCCCTCTTCATTCTCAGCCTCCTTCTCATCCAGCTCTTTGGTGCTTACTCTGACACACTCCCTCTCCATCCTTAGTGGATCGTATTCAGTGCTTCCTCACTGTGCTTCTCACATGTCGATCCTTCATGATTCCATTTTTTAACTATCCCCATTTAAACCTTGATGGCAGCATGGGGTGGAAAGAGAAAACTCAGTGGGCTCTGCCACACGTTAGCTGTATGACCTCGGGAAGACGCCTTGTGTCCACTGCACGAGGAAAATGCAGATAATAGCGGCCCTGACCTTGCGAATGGGACCAAGACAAAATAAGACAAAGCTTCTAAAACACAGGCACGGTACGGAGTAGACCATCAGTGCAAGTTCACTACCATGCCTCTGTTCTGTAGCTGCTTTTCACACATGACTGGTCTCCCCATGGCCTTGGAAGCATGGCTCCTGGCTTGTGGCCCCTTGTTGACCCAACGTGCCTAGTGCAATGTCTTCCAAATGGCAGGTGCACAGTTCGTATTTGTTGAATAAGTGAAGGAATGAATGAACCTCCACAAACTGGGCCAGGAGCATCCTTTGAATTCTAGGAACTGGGCTTGTCATCTTGGGCTAGGACAAAGTTTAAACCAGTGTAACGTTTTCTTCCGAGTTTAAGCCCCCGGAAGCATCCTGTTTTCTCTCCCAGATGAATGGTCTAGCTAACTTGTCTCCAGTTAACTCTTTTTTTTTTGAGTCTGAATCTCACTTTGCTGCTCAGGCTGGAGTGCAGTGGCACACTCACCACCACTGCAGCCTCGACCTGCTGGGCTCAGGGGATCCTTCAGTCTCAGCCTTCCAAGTAGCTGGAACTACAGGCACGCGCCACCACACCCAGCTAATTTTTTGATTTACTGTAGAGATGAGGTCTCACCAAGTTGCCCAGGCTGGTCTCGAACCTGTGGACTCAGGCAATCCTCTCTCCTTGGTCTCCCAAAGTGCTGGGATTATAGGCGTGAGCCACCGCGCTTGGCCCAACTCTTTTTAAACCACAGTACCTCAAATATAAATGGGGTAAAATAATAAAACCACCTCTAGGGTCTGCTGAGGATTAAACAAGATCTCGCATACACAGCACCTACACAATTCTGGGCACATCACAGTCACTCAATGAACATTAGCTATGGTGTTATGACGATGACGATGACCGATCCCAATTGCCATCTAAGAAATCATTGACTGGGCTAGGTGGCTCAGCCTGTAATCTCAGCACTTTGGGAGGCCGAGGAAAGTGGATTGCTTGAGCCCGCGGGTTCAAGACCCACCCGGGCAACTTGGCAAGACCTCATCTCTACAATAAATCAAAAATTAGCCGGGTATGGTAGCACACGCCTGTAGTTCCAGCTACTTGGAAGGTTGAGGCGGAAGGATCACCTGAGCCCAGCAGGTCGAGTCTGCGGTGGCTGGGAGCGTGCCACCGCACTGTAGTCTGGGCGACAGAGTGAAACTCCAACTCCAAAAAAAAAAAATCACTACACATTGATCACTCACTCCCCGGTGCCAGGCACAACGTCTGAGGGTGCTCAGAGAAAAGTGTCTGAAGATGGAAGAGAAAACTCTGATTTTTCTATTGGCAGAAACTGGCATGGTCCAACATGTCCCTCGAGCTAGCAAAAGTATTCTTGTGCCAGGGCCAGTAAGGCATCTGCGTCTAGAAGGGGAAGTCAGTGAGGCCTCCAGCCTGTGTGCAGAGCCAGCACAGCGTCTCTGACAAGGTGACCCTGAATGATACTCTCAAATCTCGTGCTGAAATGTGATCCCCAGTGATGCGGGGAAAGCTCCCTTGTGAATGGCTCAGAGCCCTCCCCAAGGTGACGAGTGAGTTCTTATTCCCTTTGGGAGGGAGCTGGTTGTTTGAGCTGGTTGTTTGAGGCCTCCTTTCTCTCTCTCTCTCTCTCTCTCTCTCTCTCTCTCTCTCTCTCTCTCTGGTTGTTTGAGGTTTGAGGCCTCCTTTCTTTCTCTCTTTCTCTCTTTCCCGTACACAACGCTTCTTTCCTGTTCCTCTTGCCTGGATACCCATCTCTTCCAATATTTACCCCCCAAAATGTGCCGGGACTGTCCTCTTGTTCACAAGTGCATGGGATCACCTGTGACAGATGACATCCGGGCTCCATTCCCCTCAAGAGCAACTACGTCCTAGGGGCATCCCCAAGGTCTTAGAATCAGAGGCGGGTAGTCTTCTGTGAGCACGTGGCAAGGAATAAAATACTTGGAAAAGTCTACGACACACGTCAGATGAAACTTGTGTCAAGGTCAGCTTCCTTAGAAGATTCTGGACATTGCTTCTGCCACTTATAGTGGCTCCCAGGAAGCCCAGCACACGTGCGAGGGGGGTCCTCTGAGATTTCCTGAGCTGGGGGTCTGAAGCTGTGCTCTGTGAAGCCTCTGTGCAGCAGGGTGATGTGAGGAAAGAGACAGGGACAGAGGGGAAAAGCCCGCTCCGAAGCCCACCAGAGCAGTTCTGCCCGATTCTACAATTTGGAGAAAGAGTTCATTGAAGAAATTTATCCCTGGCTCTAAATTTTTGAAAAAATCTAATGCAGGCCGGGTGCAGTGGCTCACACCTGTCATCCCAGCACTTTGGGAGGTGGAGGTGAGAGGACTGCCTGAGCCCAGAAGTTCAAGACCAGTCTGGGCAACTTGATGAGACGTCATCTCTACGATCAATCATAACATTCGCCGGGCATGGTGGCATGTGCCTGTGGTTCTAGCTATTTGGAAGGCTGAGGCAGAAAAATGCTCACTTTTCCGGGGAAGTTGCCTGCCACCTGGTAAAAGACAGCTCTTGCCCTGCACTCTTTGGCCCTCGTGAGAGAGGAACATGGAAAACAGGGACCCCTTGAATGGCCCACCAGGTTGTGGCTGATGCCAGACACCACCTTCCCCACATCCATTTTTTAAATCAGGGGTCTGGTAAGCAAGGCTAATTATGTTTACCTCGTATTTACTCCTGCTAATACCCAGGGAATACCCCAGCCTACAGCAATAGTTCTCCGAGAGAAGGCATCCAAAGGCAAACATGGCTTGTCAGGTTCCCCAAGCAAAAGAAAACCTAATTCTATAAAGAAGACAAACTTTAGGCTTCCCTGTGCCCGCTCCCCTCCAGTCTCTTAAACTACAGACTTTGAAAACGTATGAGGGGACTAGACACATCGGTGGCATAACAGAGTCAATAAACCTCACTTTGCTGTAGGAAGAAACACGACAGAGAGATGTCAGAACAGAAGAACAGGCTATGGCTCCCAGGTGCCCAGAAAAACCCCACTCACAAGGCACAGCCTTCAGGCTCACCTTTCCTTCCAATGTGCTAGAAAACAAACACAAAAACTAACTTTCTGGGATCAAAAAGAATCAAACACATAGATAGCTGGACCTATGATCACTGGTTCTAAATAAAGGAGATATGTTCCTATCTGATCACATTTCTGAAACCTTCAGCCCTCAATGCAGCAGTGCCAGGGCCTGTTTTAAAGTGCTCTTCCCTGATGCCAGTGAATGTAAAGGGACCTTGTTATACCCCTTCCGAGATAGTGAGAAGGACGTTCTCCCTGTTTCGAAGTCGTATATGTTCAATATGGTGAGTCCAGCAGGAACAGGGGAAAATATTTAAGTCCTTGAAGCCTCTGTATTCCACTGAGGAATGAATAAGGATAACCTGGGCTTGAAAACTGGCCAAGCAGAAAATTCTGCAGGAGGATGAAAGGAAAAAATTACCACCAATGGCCGTGACTACTGGAGAGCTGTGGGGATCGGGGTTGGCCTAAGGAGACACCATGTCCCGTCCTTCCTTGGCGATTGCGGGGGGCTGATGCAGAGAAGGGTGGAGTCCCGCCTGGAGATGGCGAGGGGCTCTGCTAGTTGTGAGGAGACAGAGCCCCCAGCCCCATCCCTGTAGTGCCCCTAACACCTAGAAAAACGCTTGACACTTAAGTTAGTACCCACACTTAGTTAGTACCCACTCGTTCAATGAATGAGTGAACCTCCGGCAATCTCGCCTGGCTCCACGGTGTGCACTCACTTGCCTCGGCTGCAAAACCACCAGAAACAGTCAGTCAGGGCGAGCTCCGTCTCTGACCTCGGTCTGTCCCCGTCAGGCTCCATTAATTTTCACAAGTCCTGACAGCTCTAATGTGCATACTCACACTTGCGGATGGAGCCACACAGCGGGTTCAGACTGCTACCTTCTCCTCTGAAACTCATGCATTAGGGTTGCTTCCATGCTTGCAATGGGAAACCAAGTCTAAGAAATATTAAACACAGAAAACTAGATTACAATGGTGTCAGGGCCGAGCTGGAAACCCAGAAGGACGCAAGGAAGGTGCTTTGAAAGCTAAGATGCTCCCTCCTCTTTGCCAGCCTCCTCCACAAACAGAGTCCAGAGCACCAGGAGATGGGATCAGCCTTCGTCCACAATGGGAGGCAGAAGTCCACTCCCTTTGCCCCAAGAAGCGCCAGTGCATGTCACTGGAAGCAGCTGATACAACTGGGAGTGTGGACAAAGAGGGTGCTGGCCACTGGCTCCTTTCACCTGTAGACCATGGACACAGCCCAGGATGCTGATGTCACTCACAGCTCCTGGTGTGTACGCATTCCTGTCCCCACTGTAACCTTACTCTAACACAGTTTTTTGTGACTTTGGCACACACATACTCATTCACACTATTTTTTTAAAAGACAACCACAAAGTAGGAAAAATGGGTGACGATCCCACCCTTGACTCCCAGCGGAGGGTCTCTAAGTTGCCACCCAGACCAACATGGCACACGTGAAATATAAAGCTGTGGTGGAAACCGTCACCAAGTCTCCACTCCAATTATACTCGAGTATGACCTTCTTGCTGGACCACAGCAATCACGGGGCATCAGTCCCCTCCCACTGTTTGTCTAATCCCAGCTTCCCTTGACAAATGAGGGCCTGGGTTCGTGGAGAAACACGCAACAAATGGGATCTGAAACAATCTGACTCTCTCCTAAAGAGCCTTCAATCTGCCCTCTTGGGCCTCAGGACATGGGATCCAATTCAGGGTTCCATGGGGCAGTCACAAGAGAAATCAGGAAAGACGTGGTCAGGTCTCATCCAGATCAGCTCTGTGCATGTTTATGTCACTTGGACTTCTAGGAACACATGAATACACAGCACCAAGGAGCGAGCACGGGCTTTGGACTCAGACATGGGATCAAGTTCCCAGTCCTGTCACTGAACTCCAACTCCAACTCGAAACATGCTATTTAAGCTTCATATTACCGTCAAGGTGTTTGTGGAGATTAGATGAGAGCAGGGGAGGCCCTAACGCAATACCTAACACACAAGGGATGATGATGATGGCTGTTATTTGCATCCTGTCTTCTGTTTTGCATGGAACTGTGCAGGTTAGGAAGTGTACCTCCTACTTTCTATAGGCTGGGCGGGGTGGCTCAGCCTGTCATCCCAGCACTTTGGGAGGCCGAGGCAAGAGGATTGCCTGAGCCCATGGGTTCAAAACCTGCCTGGGCAACTTGGTGAGACCTCGTTTCTACAATAAATCACAAAAACTAGCCAGGCTTGGTCGCATGCGTCTATAGTTCCAGCTACTTGGAAGGCTGAGGCGGAAGGATCGCCAGAGATCAGCAGGTCGAGGCTACGGTGTCCATAAGCGTGCCACTGCACTCCACTCTGGGGGACACAGTGAGACTCCAACTCAAAAAGAAAAAAATAAATAGCATTTAATACATATCTGTAGCAAATTAATGTTGATTGATAGTCCCAGGTGAGCTGAAGAATAAGATATTCCCCCCATAAAGCCTTTAAAAAGAACTGAGAAAAAGGTGTTCCTTCTAGCAATGATTATAAAAATAAGAGGAAATTACTCTCCTGAACAATTAGATGGACACATGCAAATCCTATGTGCTTGCATTTTAAAGCATTAAGTGTGGTGAAGACCAAATTAAATAACATAAGGCATAAAGGCCATGTTCTTTAAAAGAAATAACAAGTTTAGAGGATTTCTGGAGTCCCACTCTCCTTAACCTCGCAAATAAGAATAAAATATCTGTGTGTAACAACTGCTGTTATTTTTGCATGCTGAAATAGCCTCTGGGCAGAGGACGTAGGTTGTCAGTGTGATTCTGAGGGGCAGGGCAGCAGACACCGATGTGCAGGGTTGACAGTGGAAATAAAATCTCTGCCTTAACAGCGCCACTGGGGCGAGATGAAAGTGGCCTTCTAGAACTGGATTAAGACTAAATTGAAAAAGAACATATTTGGCTAATATTACATTAGGCTAAAATATAGAAATGAACCCTAATACTCTCGAAATCTAATAAGACAAAGCCATCTCAATTTCCAAACTTTCAAAGTATCTTCTTTAAATGCATCACAGATCAATTTACATGGTACTTTTGCCAATAAGCAAAACCGAATCACAGGTTCCAATTGGCTTATATTGGAAAGTGTAAGAGCAAATGCTAGAAAACGCAATTACCGCAAACAAACTCCATTTTCTCCCCTCTGAAGGGAATTTCGGGGAATATTTTATTGCCATCAAATAATATTTCTGACGGCATCAATACACAATTCTGTTTTATTTTCAGAGTCCCCACTCCCTGTATAATCTAATCCACCCCGCAGAATCTCTGGAAATTCAGAGAAGTGCTCATGAAAGGGTATATTACCACGCACCCACATCCTGTGTCGATTTTCATAATATTCTGCACAGAGGAAAGTATGGGCCCCAATGAAATGGACGTTTCTCATTTGATAGCTTGGAATTTACAAAGCGACCCCTTGGAGAGGGTTATCTGGATCCACAGTGGCGGCGATAAGATGGTGGGAGGCAGACCACGCCCATTTTCTCTTCCGTTTTTCATCTGCTACTACTAAGAGCTCCATTTCATCAGACTACCATGGAGACCTCCTGGGAGCTGTGAAATCATGGCATGTCCTTGCCAGAAGGCTTTGATTCCATCGGGCACCGGTACCAGCAGTGCCCGATAGACAGCCCATGATGCCACAGCCTCCCCTCTGGAATGAAGCAGCAGAAAATTCCTCTGGAAGGAAGAAAAGATTTCTGGAAAGTCCGTCATGGCCTCGGGGCCCTTGGCTCCAGGAAGCGGAGTGAGTTAGTTGGAAGTCGATTTCACTTTCCTTTTTCCTGGAGGGCAGAGGCAGGATCATGGCTCACACAACAGCCTTGACCTTCTGGTCTCAAGCGATCCCCCTGCCTCAGCTTCCTGAGTAGCTGGGACCACAAGTATGCATCTCCATGGCTGGCTAATTTTTTTTTTTTTTTTTTTTTTATGGAGACAAAATCTCGCTAGGCTTCCTAGGCTGGTCTTGAACTCCTGACCACAAGCAATCCTCCCTCCTTGGCTTCCCAAAGTGCTGGATGTGGGCCACGGCACCCGGCCACTTTCTCCATTTTTCATTCCTTACCCCTGGTTTTGAGTTTCTAGAGCTTGAGTCACAGTGGCCTCAAGAGAGAAATGTACAGTGTGTTCCTAAATCCATATGTCCTCATCAGTGGTAGGTATACTTAAGGCATACGGTGTTCTGTAAAGCTCTCCTTTAAATAATTCCTTTAAACAGTTGAAGGAGTCCAGGTAATCCAAGCACAGTTGGGGATCGCACCCTGTCGAAACGATTCCCCAGAAAGATGGTGAAGTGAGAAAAAAGAGCTGGGTGGCCTTTGTTCTCCCAGGGTCCCTGTCCCTGGACGTTTGAAGTCAGGTGAATACGCACTGCCTTGGCCTTAAATTGTTCATTGAATGTACGTCCATTCCCTCCCTGACAGCACATATCCAAGGCACCGATGTCTACCTTTGGGCTCACATCTGTGATGGGCTGAATTGTGTCCCCCAAAATTCAAAATTCCTATGCTGACACCTTGACTCTCAGTGTCTCAGCAAGCGACTGTATTTGGAGACAGGCTCCTTAAAGAGGTGATTAAGTTAAAACGAGGCCATGGGGTGGATCCTAATCCAATCTGACTAGTGTCCTTATTAGTAGAAACCTGGACGCAGACACACACACACACACACACACACACACACACACACTGGAGAGGCCACATAAAGACACACGAGAAGATAGCTGTCTGAGCCCGCGATGCCCTAGGGGAAAACAAACCTGCCTACCAACACCTTGACCTCGGACTTCTAGCCTCCAGAACTGTGAGGAGAGAAATAAACTTCGGCTGTTGAACCAACCCGTTTGTGGGACTGTGTTACAACAGCCCCAACACATGACACACCTTTCCAGAAGGCGGCCTTTACTTAATTCCATCTACACTAAAGCTGGGGTGATCTGATCACACACACCCCTGCACACACAGAGACACGCACCCACTGTGACACCCTCCCAGAGCTTCTGTTATTTTGGATGACAAAAGGGTCCCTGCAGTGGTGTGACACACTCTCTGTGGCCGGCCCTGCCAGCCCCTCCCCCACTCATATCTGGCGCTCCGAGCTGGCCAAGTGCCTGCAGTTCTTAGAGCAAGAATTCGTCTACAGAGAGCTCTCTCTCCCACTTGACTACAGACCTACAGTTCAGACTATAGTCTGTTCATCTTTGTATTCCCAGAAGGCTTTAACCAACATTTATCATATGAACGAACGAATGAATGAAGCAATTCTATATTGCCATAAAGTCAAGTGAATCTGAGTAGTTACTTCTTCAATTTTGTATTCAAGACAACCTTAAAGTGCTACCAATCGCATTTTTATTTTATCCTAGGATCACACCAAGGATAGACATACGGTTCATTTGCTACTGGGAAACTAAATACAATTTTTTAAAAAACCATTCAAGAACAACTTTTTTTTTCTTTTAGTTGGAGTCTCACTCTTGTCACCCAGGCTGGAGTGCAGTGGCACGCTCACAGACACCGCAGTCTCGACCTGCTGGGCTCTGGCGATCCCTCCACCTCAGCCCTCCAAGTAGCCAGAACTACAGACACACGCCACCACCCCTGGCTAGTTTTTGTGATTTACTGTAGAGACAAGGTCTCATCAAATTGCCCAGGCTGGTCTCGAAGGAACAACATTTTTACTGGAGACAGTAAAAGGAGGTAAAAGCCCAGGTTCGGTGGCTCAGCCTGTAATCCCAGCACTTTGGGAGGCTGAGGCCAGTGGATTGCCTGAGCCCGTGGGTTCGAGACCAGCCCAGGCAACTTGGCAAGACCTCATCTCTACAATAAATCAAAAATTAGCTGGGCATGGTAGCACATGCCTGTAGTTCTGGCTACTTGTTAGGCTGAGGCAGAAGGATCGCCGGAGCCCAGCAGGTCGACGCTGGGGTAGCCATGAGTGTGCCACTGCACTCCAGACTGGGCGACAGAGTGAGATTCTGACTCAAAAAAAAAAGGTAAAAAAAAAAATGGACCTGCATACAGTAGGGGCTCAAATGTGTTGATAAGTGAACAAATAAATTGAGGACTAGATGAATGAATGAACGACACACATCGCACAAATAACGTGTTACTGATTCCAAAAGAGAAGGGAAGGACGGCTGCATGGTTAGCACGACTCAGTTAAAGATTTGTCAGCCTTTGTTTCCAGGACTGGGTCACTCAGAGGAGATAATCAATAGACAGAGTTCATGGAATAGCCATTCATTATTCGAGGACGGTGCCTGTATTTCTTCTTTGCCGGCTCCTTCATCTGAAAGTTTCACCCTTAGGCCTCTCAGGCAAATCACTGCTGTTTTGACAGCTGGCTCTGTAAAAGCCATTCTTTACAAAGGAGCCCACTCCCAGGCCCAGACGGGACACGCGGGCTCTTCTCAGGCCCCCAAGTTCCTGGGTCGAATGAAAGAATCCACACTCAGTGACATGCAGGGCCAGCTCTCTCCTGCTTCCAACAGAAAATCAAGGGACAGCAGGACACTCCTGACCTCACCCTCTCATTCCAGGCTGACTGGAATTCCAACCTCAGAGATCAGAGTCAGTCCCTCTATGGAACAGGAAACTAGGATCTGGCAAGGCCGCGTGACTCCTCCAAGGTCACTTCACGACTTAGCTGCAACACCGAATGCCCGATTTTACAGACTGATCCCTTCTCCTCCGCCGTGGCACACAATTATGGGGTCGGTTGTAGAGTCGGAGATTGTGTAAATGATTCGCTCATAGGTCAGAAAATGTAGGTTCAGAGAAACAAGAGGCTTTTCTAAAGACTATGGCAACAAGCACGAATCCCGAGTTCTAAAATCCATCTGCCACTCCAGGAAGCATCATGCAGTCACACCCGGGACACACACAGTCACCCATTTCTTCATCTCTTTTTTTTTTTTTTTGGAGTTGGAGTCTCACTCCATCACCCAGGCTGGGGTGCAGTGGCATGCTCACGGCCACCCCAGCGTCCACCTGCTGGGCTCTGGCAATCCACCTCAGTCTTCCAAGTAGCTGGAACTACAGGCACACGCCACCACGTCCAGATAAATTTTTTATTTATTGTACAGATGAGGTCTCTCCAAGTTGCCCAGGCTGTTCTCGAACCCATGGGCTCAGGCAATCCTCTCACCTCAGCCTCTCAAAGTGCTGGGAATACAGGCTTGAGCCATCACGCCTGGCCTCTTCAGCTCTTATAGACACCAAGGACTGCGCCCATCCCATTGTAGAGATACCTTTCTTTGTCACCTCGCTGTTCTAGTTTAAGGCCAGTTTTTCATTTGATTCATGAAAAGCATCTGCTTAACCACCCTAACTATGAGTTTAAATCAGAATAATTTAAGACGATAGAAATGATCTCTCTGAATCTAGCGACTGTTCTTCCAAACTTTTTTTTCTGTCTCTGGCGCTATCGCCGAGGCACCTTTAATGAAACCCACTAGTAAAGACCTTCCACGATGCAAACATCCCAGTTTTTACTAATGATTTTTCCATTAGTATCCAAAGGGTGACATTTGCTTATCCTTGGCCAAGATGGCCACCCATTTCAAATCAAAACAATGAAGATGGTTTCTCAGGGTTCAGAGCAGAGAATTTTCTTTGTAGAATACTTGGGCTCATCTCGACCACAGTATTTTATTTCTGCATGTTTCCGAAATACCAGTTTTTGTTTTCTTGAATCAGCCTCATTCTGTCACACAGGGTGGAGTACAATGGCACGATCATAGCTCACTGCAGCCTCGACCTCCTAGGCTCAGGTAATCCTTCCACCTCAGGCTCCCTAGTAGCTGGGACTACAGGTGTGTGCCACCACACTCAGCTAATTTTTTTATTCTTTGTAATGGCAAGGTCTTGCTGTGTTGCCCAGGCTGGTCTCAAACTCCTGGGCTCAAGTGCCTGCCTTGGCCTCCCAAAGTGCTGGGATGACAGGCCTGAGCCACTGAGCCTGGACTTTTGTTTTCCACCGGGGTTATTCACCTCAGAGTGGGAGCTATGGCTGGATCATTGACTGTTAAATGGTGAGAATGGAGAACAACCTTCTTTGGAAAAGGCTACTTTTATTATTTTTTAAAATGAATTCCAAGGGAGGGCTCTGACTGGAAACTGGAGATTAGTTACACTAGTAGGAAAAAAAGGTGCTTTTGTAGGGTTTAACTTAATTCTCAGAACTGGGAACTCCAACCACTTCTCTTCACTTCCACCCAAAGCCTGTAAAGTTGATCCCCTCCTAGGAAGGGCTGGGCAGATTTCAATTCTTCCAGTTAAACAGTTCTTTCTTTTTAACTCTGTCATTTGGCATTTCGTGTTCAACTCCACATCCTCAGACTTGTCCACTTTTCAGTCCTCTTTTCCCTCACTTTTCTTTACATTGTGGCTCACTTCAAGGGTCTTGCAAAGTCAGGTCTTACCCTCATTTTCTTTTTTTTTTTGAGTTGGAGTCTAACTCTGTCACCCAGACTGGAGTGCAGTGGCATGCTCATGGCCACCCCAGCGTCGACCTGCTGGGCTCCGGCGATCCTTCTGCCTCAGCCTTCCAAGTAGCTGGAACTATAGGTGCGTACTACCACGCCCAGCTAATTTTTTGATTTATTGTAGAGATGAGGTCTTGCCAAATTGCCCAGGCTATTCTCGAACCTGTGGGCTCAGGCAATCCCTTCACTTCGCCCTTCCAAAGTGCCCTTCAAGTGCTGGGATTATAGGCTTGAGCCACCGCGCCCGGGCTCAATCTAATTTCTTAACTCAGTAGACTTGGAGAAAAGAAAGTCCATCATTAGATCTCTGGCCCTCTCAAAAGTTAGGATGAGATCTGATCCTGAAATAGGGTCCCAGAATGCCCATGGAGTGACCATACTCTTTCCACAGCCTTCAACAAATACTCCCTGGCATCCTAGGATGTGGCTGGCAGCATGCTGGCACTGGAGGGCAAGGCCAGAATGGCACATCTAACAGAACAGGCTCTCCGCCCTCGCGGGCTCACACTCAGGTGTGAATCCCCTTTAACACAACTCAGATGATCCCTGTGAGGCAGGGACCAGCAGATGCTGTGAAAGAAAGAAATAGCGGAAGTTACTGCCATATGGCGTTCAAGGAAGGTGCCTTCAAGAGGGATCAGTCAATATTTTCTGTCTGCCTAGCCCTTTATCAACAAGCAGGAAAGACACCTAAGAAACAAACTTCCCTGATTGTGCATATCATAATGTGAAAAGATAAGATGAACACCTGCATGAGCATGTGTGTACACACACACACACACACACACACACACACACACAGGAGATATTTACAACTGCATCTCAAGCACGTGGTTCCCCTTAAATCTCAATCTTCATTAGAACACTCAGAGAGCGTGATCATCTATACCTGATTAGCTGACAGTGAACTAGACAATATTTTTTTCAAACCTACCCTTGTGATGAAATATCTTTCTAAAATGTGTCTATTAGGATCTGATGTTGGCACAACCTTCAGCAGGTAAGAATGCACAAGACTGGATGGAATGTGTGGAGACCTTGAAAGTCTATTGCTGTTTTGTTGTTATTGTCTGGGTGTGTTTTGGAGCAGCGCCACAAAGCTGACAGATTTGCTTGTTTTATTGGGCTCCCTGTCTCCTTAGAAATTCTCATGATCACGGGGACTTGGATTCTGGAGAGCTGGGTTCTGCTACAACACAATGGCTCGACTGTGGGAATGTCCAAGAGGCAGTCCCAGGGCGTCTGGTGAGGGCTGAGCATCACAGACCTTTGGATTCTGCCTACAAAACAGGAACCTGCAATCTTGCCTTTGGCATCATTCCTATAGGAAAGGGACACAGAGGGTTCAAAGCCTCTCTTCCTGACTCATACATGGGGCGTGGCGGCAGCTACCACATGGGCAAGAGAGGAAATGGAAGAAAGTAAGGCGAAAAGGGAAAAAGAGAAAGGAAGGAAAAAAGCTAAGAATTTCAAGTGAAAGTCTTAGAAACAGGTGATAGGCATGGTGTGCTGGAACGTTGTCCATGTCACTGGCCATGCCATGCTGCAGTGCTCTCATGCAAATGGACTCCACCCTAGGAAAACAGCAGTCTACTGACTCAAGATGCATGCAAAGATACGTCATGACTGGACTCGTAAAGCAGACGTGATGGATGACCTGCTCAAGTCCTCACTCCGCAGAGCCCCGAGTTTTGCGCACGTATTCGTCTTCTGCTGGGAAGCCCAGCACCCTATCCATAGACGAAGGCAAGTGTCTCTGGATTAGTCAGTCAGCTCATCTTCCTTGCCAAGGACTGGTAGCAGGGGGCGCATGCCCCCCAGTCACCCCATGTGAGACAAGGGAGAAGGTCTCCTGAAGGACTTCGGGGCAATGGTCAGGGCCTCCTTCCTCTAAACGTTGTCGTGTCTTCATGCTGTGCCTGGAACATCAGTGGCAGTCACTCTCTGACCTTCGGGACAAGGCCAGCACGAAAGAGGAACACTGAAAGAAGCCAGGTTCCTGGTGCCATCACTGGGCCCCCGAACTCCCAAATGCCGAGAAGCACTTATGCCTGGGTTCCTTGTTAAACGGGAGAATGAATTCCCTGTTGCTGGCACCACTTTGTCTCTTGCAGCCGAACGTTTCCTAACTGGTCTAAGCATGTCCACACTTCCGCAAGCTCAATGAATGATGCTCCAGCCAAACAAAGCTCCTTGCCCACCTCCTACCCCTGCTTGCAACAGCCTGGTAAGAGATCCAGATCTGATCTGCCATCTCCCGAAAAGATACTCAGAGTGCCTGTAAATGAAATCAAATGATGATGGCAATGATGAGATTTAGAACCAATGCATACCATACCTTCCATCAGGCACCACCCTCCAAAAGCTTGCACATTAACCCACTCAATCTTTACAGTAACCTTCGAGGCAAGAACTATTATCCCCTTTTACAGATGAAGAAATGAAGTCCACTGAGGTCATGATGAAAAGAGAGTGGAAGGGAAAGGTCCCACCAAGGATAATGAAAGTAGGTCAAACACATTCCCAGCCTTGGCCATCCCCATTTTCCTCTGCAGGAAAGCAGCAGTGTACCGGACACACGAGGGCCACAGAAGAATTTATGGAAGCTCCAATCAGGAGGCCTCAAAAGTAGAGAAGCTGGTGCCATAGGTCTGAACTGGATTCCAGGATCTGAACGTGTAACCACCTGCCTGGAAGATTCTGACAAGCCGCCAGCTTTAAGAGATAAGAATTAGCAGCTCGGCTGGGTGCAGTGGCTCAAGCCTGTCATCCCCGCACTTTGGGAGGCCGAGGCGAGAGGATTGCCTGAGTCTAGGGGCTCGAGACCAGCCTGGGCAACTTTGGTGAGACCTCGTCTCTACAATAAATCAAAAAATTAGCCAGGCATGGTGGCGTGCGCCTGCAGTTTCAGCTACTTGCAAGGCTGAAGCAGAAAGATCGCCTGAGCCCAGCAGGGGGAGGCTGCGATGGCCGTGAGTGTGCCACTGCGCTCCAGCCTGGGCAACAGAGTGAGACTCCAACTCAAAAAACAACAACCACAAAACTAGCAGCTGGGGAAGACTGAGCCATCCACGACTTGGGGGATATAATAGAACCGGCTGAATTGACTGGTTTCTCCTGGTCCATTCATTCCTTCTCAAGTAGGCATGCAAAAAGCTTCAAAAGTTAACGCCCATCAGAATGGTTGCAGAACCCTAATTTTTTTTTCTTATAGATTTAAGATCATAAGCCAAAGTTAATTTGCTTCCTAAATCCTACAGGACCTGAAATGTTGTGTGTATTTCCTTGTCTTCTTGACAGCCTTATTAGCGCACTAGCTCCAACTTGCCTCACAGACACGGACCACCATACGGTGTGAAAGAAACGTAAAATCCCCAGCAAGCCAAGGTCACAGTCATTTCAGGAACTCTCTTGACTAGAAATATTCAAAAGTCTGGACCGGCCGTAAAGAGGTAAGATAAAGTAGGTAGACATGTTCACCGAGGCAATTTTCCATCTGCCACAGCCAGAGAGCATGAATGTGACCAAAGATGAATGACACTCTACCAAGAACAGCGAGGGCATGGTCTAGGGATAGTCGCACACCAGCCCGGCAGCATGGCAGACGTCACTTATCAATCATCACATCTTTCCCACCAGGTCTGATGTGCCAAGAGGATCCCTCCTAACGAAGTGCTTCAGGGGGCCACTTCTGATCGTCGGAACTGGCAAATGTGATGGACTCTGTCGGCCACGCCTGCGCTGACTTGCCCTCAGAACACGAGTACAAATGAAGCTCACTCCCTTCTAGAAGAAAACAAAAAGTGAATGCAAAACAACGCGCACTCATTCTTCCAGACTCCCTTCCGAGGCATCCAAGGCTCACTGCTATCGTTTCTAGAACTCTTCGCTTCTTGTTCATAACAGGCCCTTGGATACGTGTTCGCTGAATTTAATTCGGTTTGATTTTTCTCTACCACAAAGGCCAAAGGATGTGGTATGTCCCTAACGCGAACGTGAAGCTTCAGAGCCCAGACAGCGCAAGAACCAAAACAGTTAATTAGCGAGTCACCAAGGCTGAGAGCAAGAAGCAGGAGGCATGGCTTAGGAAGCCGCCCATTTTCCTCGCCATAAAGAAAATAAAGACAGTCATTCTAAGAACATTTATTAACCCCCAGTATGGGTAATTGCCATCAGATGCGGGACTGGCAGTCTTGCATTAACATAAGCTACTGTGTCGTGGTCTCCAATGGCACGAGAATGCCCATGATACTGTAGATAAGTGCTAACGCTGGAATTTTGAGAGCCAAGCCCTGTGTCCGGCAAACGCTTTGAAAAGAATTTCACTCTCACGGTTGCTTGCCCAGAAGAAATTCACTGTATGTTAAAAAAAAAAAGAAGAAGAAAGAAAGAAAACAAGGAGGCATTCAATTGAGCAAGCATTTTTTTATCCTTAATTCATTTTAAGATAATCTCTTACATTCACCAACAATTTCTCCACTGGGTGAGACATGGGTGAGACCTTAGAGGCTGGCCGTGTGTTTCATTCAGGATTGGCATTTGACATAAAATCATGGGATGGTGATAAAACAAAAAAAAAAAAAGAAAGGAAGAAAGGCTTCATAATAGCCAGGACACGCCAACCAATTTTAAATTGAATTACACAGCCTGCTAATCTTTATGATGGGATAAAATTTCTTTCAACATTATGCATTATACTAAAAATTTCAGTGTTTTCCCCTCCCCACTTCTAAAGCTGCTACCACCCCCCTCCATCTGCCCCCCTCCATCTCCCCAGCATGAAAGCAAGCCTGCCTCCCACCCCAAAAGCATTGTTCCTGCCGACCAGGGAGGCAGAGCCCGGATTTGTGCAAGATTTCATTTTTATAGCTATTGTGAGTCACTGTGCATGTATATTTCACACCAGGGCACACACAAACAATACAAGGGACACTGGGCATATTCCTAATACCACAAGCACTTGTTTTTTTAAAAAATCAGATCAATGAATACGATAGATTCAAACATTTGTTTATGGCAAAAGAGATTTTTAAGACCCAACAATATTGTGAAGTGGTATTAAAGTCTATAAACAGCGGACAGGACATCGTTTGTGCATGTGATGAAGTGGTCACACGTCGGGAATTCTGAACCGTCTGAGTCCAGAGTGGCAGGATCTCTGCTGAGTACTGGCCCACGCACATGGGATGCATCCCTGCCTGTTTTGTGCGTTTCCCTCGCTCTCCGGGAGACAGAGCAGGCTACCAAGGAGAAGGGGAAGGCCTTGCTCTGTAAGCAGAGACGCCCTCAGATGCCCGCCCCTCTAGCCCTGACGGAAGGAACTAGAAAGGACTAAGAAAGGCCGGCCAGGACTACCTCCCCCCCTGACCCCGAGTTGAAGTCTCATTCTGTCGCCCAGGCTGGAGGGCAGTGGCATGCTCACGGCCACTGCAGCTTCGACCTGCTGGGCTCAGGCAATCCTTCTGCCACCGCCTTCCAAGTAGCTAGAACTACAGACACACATCACCACGCCAGGCTAATTTTTGATTTATTGTAGAGACCAGGTCTCACCAAGTTGTCCAGGCTGGTCTCGAATCCCCAGGCTCAGGCAATCCTCTCGCCTCGGCCTCCTAAAGTGCTGGGACAATAGGCTGACCCACTGGGTCTCTCTCTGTCACCCAGGCTGGAGTGCAGTGGCACAATCATGGCTCCCTGCAGCCCCGACCTCCTCGGCTTAGGCGATCCTTCTGCCTCAGCCTCCCAAGTGGGAGCCACCACACCTGGCTAATAGCTAATTTCTCTTCCTCCCCTTCCCTCCCCTTTCCTCCCCTCTCCTCCCCTCCGCCTCTCTCAGAGATGAAGTCTTGCTATGTTGCCCAGGCCAGTCTTGAACTCCTGGCCTCAAGCGAACCTCTTGCCTTGGATTACAGGCGTGAGCCACCATGCCCAATCTCAGGACAACTTCTTGGTGTTTCCTTCTCCTGTCATGGGAAAGGGAGTTTCCATATTTACCCTAGTAAAACCTACAGTTTAGCAACAATTGGCTAGAGGGGGAAAAAATGTGGGATCTATATGCCACGGAATACTACACAGACGTAAAAAGAATGAAATCCTGTTCATTGCAGCAACATGGATAGAGCCGAAGATCTTCAATCATCCTAAGTGAACTAATTCGGACACAGAAAACCAAACACTGCATGTTCGCATTCATATGTGGAAGCAAAATGGTCACAAAGATGGAGACAACAGACCCCAGGGACACCAAAAAGGGAGGAGGCAAGAAGAGGGCTAGGGCTCAGAAAATTACCTATGGGGTACAACCCTCACTACCCGGGGAATAGGCCACCTGAGACCCAATCCCCACCATTATGCCACATATCCATGTAATGAGCATACATGTGTACGGCCTAAAACTAGAATAAAAAATATTCTTGTTCGTTTAAAAAAAAACTGTATAAACTATTTCAAGAGGCATAACCCCTCTTAAAAATGTAGGCACCTTCCTGATACCTTCCACGATGAATTCTTACTCTGTGATGTATTTAGGCTTATTTATAATAAAAACGAAAGACACACCCACGTACACTGACTTGCATGTCTCTGTCACTGAGCTCTATCTATGACTTAAAAAAAAATTCTCCAGGCAGGCAAAAGGAACTGCTAAAAGACTTCATGGCAAATTATTACAGAATTGCTACCAAGAACTACACAAGGTTTGGGTTGCCAGGTTGCCCAGGCTGGTCTCGAATACCTGGGCTCAGATAATCTTCTTGCCTCGGCCTCCCAAAGTGCTGGGATAACAGGTGTGAGCCACAACGCCTGGCAAGGAGCGCTTCACTTTCTGACTCCAGATTAATCCTCTTCCCTGGTTGTTTGAGACTCGGTGCCCACCGAGCCCTGTGCCCAGGCCTTGGACTTGATCAACCGAGAGCTTGTGACAGTTGTTTTAGTGGTGGTGGTAGGAATGGTAATCATGGCGTGAGTGTACCCCGGAGGAGTGCAGGAATTGTTAGCTGTCAGTGATGAGTTTGTTGGGGGATAGGAAACCTCATTGCTATTTTAGTCTTCCCGTTGTACATGCTTCTTTTTAGGGTCACCACAGAGTCTAAAAGTGGCCTTACATATAAGTTAAAAAATGTCTCCAAACTTATACACTGAACCCTGTGAAAGTCTGTATATTAATCGTTCTCCTATAAAAATAGGCAGAAACCCAAAATGCGAGCATGTGTCATGCATACAGGGCTTTTGCCTCTGGGGGTTCTGTTTTTTTGAAGGGCCAGGCCAGTGAGGAGTCGGGGGACAGCCTGAAAGGGCTCTGTCCTCCCGGGGAATGAAAAGCATTCAGTTTATCAGAAAGCTAACGCGGGAAGCCATGTACATGATAACCACACCGCTAAATAGTTTTATTATTATTATTATTATTATTATTATTATTGATGTTTTTGAGTTAGAGTCTCACTCCATCGCCCAGGTTGGAGTGCAATGGCACACTCAAGGCCAGCTAATTTTAAAAATTAGCTAGGTGTGGTAGCGTGCTCCTGTAGTTCTGGCTACTTGGAAGGCTGGGCTCCGGTGATCCTTCAGCCTCAGCCTTCCAAGTAGCCAGAACTACAGGAGCACGCTACCACCCCTAGCTAATTTTTAAAAATTATTTATTGTAGAGACGAGGTCTCACCATGTTACCCGGGCTGGTCTCAAACTCATGGGCTCAGGCAATCCTCTCGCCTTGGCATCCCAAAGTGCTGGGAGGACAGGCTGAGCCACCGAGCCTGGCCAGCCTTGCCTTTAAATGCAGACACAGTGATTGGAGATCAGAGCTGTCTTTCTTGGGTAAATCACACATCGCATTTCTCAACTCTATTGAAAACGCATCGCATTTACCACATTTCTGTGTTGGCCTGCTTCTTGGTGCGTACGAATGTAAAGACGCTTGTGAGATCACCTGAGTGCAGAATTCTTCTAGATGGTTACGATTTTTAAAAGTGACACATGATTGCATGAGGAAGTTAACCGCAAATACAGCTGGTATGAACTGGTTTGGAGGTAAATGCACGTCGCCCCAAGACAACCCATCCATGGGAGAGGAGTGCACTGGTGTCTGCCCGAGACAGCCCTGACTGTTGCCAGTTGGTGCACTTGGGTGGCAGTCAGTGTGTTGTGTCTCAGAAAGACTGGAGAATATCAGTGAAAAGAATATCTAGGGCCGAGCGTGGTGGCTCACACCTGCAATTCCAGCACTTTGGGAGGCTGAGGCGGGAGGATCCCTTCAGCCCAGGAGTTCAAGACCAGCCTGGGCAACATAGTAAGACTTTATCTCTACAAAAAAGAAATAGCCAGGCGTGGTGGCGCATGCCTGTAGCCCCAGCTACTCGGGATGCTGAGGCGGAAGGATCACCTGAGCCCAGCAGGTCAAGGCTGCGGTGGCCATGAGTGTGCCACTGCACTCCAGCCTGGGTGACAGAGTGAGATTCTGACTTCCCCCGCCCCTCCCCAAAAAAGGAAAGTGAAGAACTTCCCAACGTTATTCTCAACGTTTTACAGATAAAACCAAGCTCAGAGATTGCGTGTTTCACAGCTAGTCTGTGCTCACAGACAAGTGTAGTTGCCTCAGCATCCAAAGACCGTCTGCCCACCAGTCTTATTTCCAAACAAAGGAGCAAGCCCCAAAGGAGAGGGGTAGTGAGATCGTTCAAATGGCAGGGAGGAGGGAGGCAGCACAGTTTTATTGTTACTCGGAAATTAGGAGGGAAAACATGTCATTTCTGTCCTGCTCCTAAAATTTAAGCCGAGTTAAAAAAAATCAGTTAAAAAGGTTTTGCTTCAATTTCATAATGCATACGAAACTTGCTGCACTAACATCTAAAACTGATAGATCAATAATGCATGTGATAGTTAGCTGCTTAATTATTCATTTTGGATGTACTCAATATGGCTGTAAAACAAATTCCAGATGTGAAAAAAGCTAGGCATACAAGCAATGTGACCGACACGAAAAGTTATCTTTTCTTTCCCCAATGTAATTCTTTTCTGGAACATCGTAAAAATCCCCCCAAATTTTCTAAATTAAAAAGGGACATTTCCATTAGGAAACTGTTTAATTCTTTTTTTTGTAATTATGTACGTTTTGTAGGCCTTTACAAACACTAAAGTTAAATGCCCTAAATAGCCCCCTCGTTTCAAAATACTGTGAAAATGACATATAACACCATATCAAAAGGTCACCGGTGACAGGTAAAAATAAATGCTAGCACAAGAGCATTTACCAAAGACAGGTAATCAAAAGCAGGAAAAAAAAGCCAAGCAAAAAGAAGGTTCCTCTGGGAGACAAATCAAAACAGAAGACTGGAGGTTGTTCTGTACGGTTGCAGAGGTTGTTGACTGTACAGGAACCACAGCCAAGGGGGTAAGCAAGAGCTATCTGCCACTCACCAAGCATGTGTCTCCCGGGGGACACCTCTTTACACTTTGCACAAAAGCACCTTATAGGCCAGCAGTAGCCCTGACCAGGAATAGCATCGTGGAAAAATACTGAAAATATTTTAAATGAAAATGCAAAATTGCCCCCACTTCCTTCCCAGAGTAATAAACAAAAAGGAAACAAAAAAAAATAAACAAAACCCATGTCAAATGCAGGACTGGAACTGGACTGTAGGGCTGGAACTGAACCTCCTTTCCCCCCTCAGGCTAAATTAGGAAAGGCTGATCATCAAGGGTCTTCGCAAGAACCATTCAGCTCACAACTCACAACTCACAGCAGGCCTTGAGTTGCCCCAAGGCCTAACCCAGCCAGGCCAGAAACACGCAGAGCATCTGAGCTTCCAGCTTCCAGGACCACAGGCCCTGACATCAAGGCTTTTTGGAGTTCGTTATTTAGAACATTCTGGCCCACCGTCCGGTCACATGCTATCACACCAAGCTAGCTTATTTGACATTTGTCACTGATTTCCCTAACTTTTAGCCTTAATTAGAATACCAAGCAGTATCTCTAGACATGGATGAGGCAACTCTAGAATGTAGGAATACATTCTGATCTTTGATCCTTCAGTTCCAAAGTTACATCCCTGCATTTGGTTTTGTTTATTCTTGTGGTTTTTTTCTTCTTCTTCTTTTATTACTGGGGGAAGGAGGTGGGGGTCGTTTTACATTTTCATTGAAAGTATTCTCAGTATTTTTCCACGATGTTATTCCTGCTCAGAAAATATCCGAAATGCAAAAACAAGACGGGAAATGTGTCATGTCTTGGCTCCACGTGGGTGTTCATCCCTAGGGTCCTGGAGTTTCACCCATCCAGCATGACATAGAACGTGGAACAGACGCTGCCCCATGCAGCTCTGTGACCCAGGGCACAACACCCTCTCTGGGTCTTGGCGTCTTCACATGCACACCAAGAAAAACGTCCTTGCGTGTCTGCTGGGAGGATTCAATGAAATGCACACATTTGCAAAATACCCACCTCACCTTGTGTCTTGCCCCTTAGTAGACAGCAATTCCCACCACGGTGACATAGAAAAGTAGGTCAAAATACAAATTTCCAAGGATGAGGTTTCCATTATGATCCCTTCACCCCTTAAGGTAAGGAAGTAAAAACCAAAGCAAAACAGGGTTTTGATTTAGTTTGATTTTTAAAACTGACTGCAATGCATGATTCTGGGTTGAATCTTGGAAAAGAAAAAAAAATTGCTAGAAAGGCATAATTAGGACAACTGGAAACGTTTGAAAAAGGTCTGTAGATTAGACAGTAGAATTGTATTAATTCATATTTCTTGATTTGGTTAATCATGGTGAGTTCACGATTAAATGGATATCCATGTTCTTAGGAAAGACGCATTGCAGTATTTAGGGTAAAGAGGCAAGATGTCTGCAGCATAAATCTCAGATGCTTCAGGGAAACACACACACACACACACACACACACACACCCCCCTAGAAAGAGAGAGAATAATAACGCTAACATAGTACAACATGAATACTTGGGCAAATCTGTGTGAGGGGTCTATGGGTGGTCACCGTATTACTCTTGCAACTTTTCTGAAACTTGAAAATATTTCAAAATAAGAAGTTTAAAAAGGTGAGTGAACTCAACACTAATAGCCGAGTATGGTGGCGCAAGTCTATAATCCCAGCACTTTGGGGGGCTGAGGCAAGAGGATTGCTTGAACCCAGGGGTTCGAGACCAGCCTAAGCAACACAGTGAGACCTCGTTTCCACAAAAACATAGAAAAATTAGTCGGATGTGGTGGTGCACACCTGTAGTCCCAGCTACTCGGGAGGCTGAGGCAGGAGGATCGCCTGAGCTCAGGAACTGTAATCATACCACTGCACTCCAGCCAGGGTGACAGAGTGAGATACCAGACATACCAACTCAATGTGTGTGTGTGTGTGTGTGTGTGTGTGTATATGTAAATTTAATAGATAATTTTAATAAATTTTTGTAACAATTTAATGGATAATTATGTAACATGATATATAATACATACACATATATATGCCAAAAAATGTATACACATTTTAAGAAAGCAAAAACTGTATTAAAATTATGATACTGGGAGGGGGGGCTCATAACATCCATAAGGGAACAACAAGATCTCAAGCCAGGCAAAGTGGGGACCAAAGGGAGACACAAAGTTTACCTGTCAAATGACCACTTACCCACCTAACCCTGAGTTGTACCCTACATCTTCAAAATAAATTAATTAAAAAATAAAAATGCCAACTACAAAATAAAATCACAATACTCAATATATGCCGATCACCAAAAGAGGAATACAAGTCACATTTGACTTCTGCAATCACAAGAAAGAGGTGCTCAGAGTGGTGACCATCAGCGTCCAGACACTTCTGACGTCGGCGAGCTAAAAGTCCTACAGAGATCACATCTCTTCAAATGGGGGTGCATTTTTGGCATCCCCGGTATATATATATATATATATATATGTATACATTTATATATATATATACTATCTACCTATCTAAATTATATACACACACACACATATTTAAATAAATAAAATTAATCAACTGGGCCACCCATTGGTGTGGGAATATCTATCTGTCTATCAATCTATCTATAAAAATAAATAAAACCAACCAGGGCAGCCCATCGGTGTGGATGCTGCCATTTCCATGCTGAATGCCAGTGCCAGGCCCTTTTGGGACACCCCTCATCTTCACTTCTTTCTGCCCGACGGCTAGCGGCCAGCACCATTCGGAGTGGCCGTGTGGAATCACGGGGCCAGGGCTGTCACCGTGTCCTCCTCCCTTCCATCTGCCGTGCGGAGCTCCCAGGGAGACTGTAGCTAACGACGGGCCCCCTTCCGATGAGCACTATATTATTTGCATCATAATATTTTCATTCCTTTCCTCTGCACGTGATGCCACGTTGACAGCAAGGTCAGTTAAGTCACTAGAAGGGATTTTTAATGAAAACAATTATAAATTTAAAATAACTGTGTTTAAAGCATTTAACAGTCACCAGGGTCAAGTGATTAGAGCAGTTACAAGCCCCACGGGACGTGTTCACACCAAAACAAAGCGAATAAATTACCCCGGCTGGCGCATGTAATCACTAGGTGACCGCAGGGGTCAGGCCGAGGGGAACCCTGAAGACTCTGGCGCAAAACCAATAATGAAAATTTATCAGTCAAAGGTGGGGTGGGGGGGGACATCAAGAATTAGTGAGTCAAGTGACAGCCTGGAAGCAGAACTGACCTCCATGCAGCTTGACGGGTCAAGAGAACGGCATTCAGAAACCCAGGGGACGACTGGAGTCAAGATTCCTGGAAACAGCCAGGCGCGGTGGCTCACGCCTGTCATCCCCCACTTTGGGCGGCCGAGACAAGAGCATTGCCTGAGCCCAGGGGTTCGAGACCAGCCTGAGCAGCATGGCAAGACCTCATCTCTCCAAAAAAAATAAAAATAAAAAATAGCTGGGTGTGGTGGCACGCTGTAGTTCCAGCTACTTGGGGGGCTGAGGCGGAAGGATCGCCTGAACCCAGAAGGTCGAGGCTGGGGTAGCTGTGAGCATGTCACTGCTCTCCAGCTTGGGTGACAGAGTGAGAATCCGACTCAAAAAATTTAAAAAAAGATTCCTGGAAACAATATGGGGGAGGAGGTGGGAAGGAGGGGGAGTAAAAGGAAAAGTGATCTTAGCAGTATTGGCAAGGTCAAAGCCAAGTCTAAGGGCCATGTTGAGATAAGGATGACCGTCCACAACCAGACACCTGTGACGGGGTCTGGAGCCCCACTGGGGAAGTGTCCTGCACAGGGCATCGAGGAAGGGGGCAGAGGGCTAGCCACAGAATGACCACGTTGAACACTCACGTGGCCTGTGGCACCTTCCAGCACGCTCCTGACGCTCCATCCTCCCAGCTCTGTGACAACAGCCCCTTGTTGGAGGAAAGGAGCAGCTGGAGCTCAGGGAAGCTGCATGCCTTGCTCACGGAAGAACAGCCAAGAAGTGAGGAGAGCCAAGATGGCTGTTCCCTGAAGACTCCCTGGAACAGTGCTCCCGGGCCACTCGCGATCAACGCGGGACCCCAGAGGTCCTGCCAGGACTGCAGGCTGCGGCCTGAGCAGGGTATGGAGGGAGGATGCAGGTCAACAACTGGGAAGGCCAGGACCAGTTTCCTAACAGAGATGCCCTCTGCAATGGGCCCGAAAGCGTGAATGAGAGTTCACAGAAGGCACGGGACAAGACCACCTGGCAGGAGTGGGACCGACGTGTGCAGAGGATCATCATTCAGAAAAAAGTCACACATGTGCAGGACACACAAGGCGCTATGCCTGCGACCTCCCTGGCCACAAGGAGCGAGGGAGATATAGCCCCAATTTTTCCAGTGGTGCTTGCTTTCATTCACTCGTTCATCCATTCACTGATGCACTCAAGTACTTTCGATCTTTCTTTTTTCTTGAGACAGGGCCTCTCTCTGTCGCTCATGCTGGACTGTGATCATAGCTCACTGCAGCCTCAAACTCCTGGACACAAGCAATCCTCCTGCCTCGGCCTCCTAAGTAGCTGGGACTTTAGATAACGCCATCTCCATGCCGGGATAATTTTTTAACTATTTTTTTTGGAGATGGAGTCTCATTATGTTGCCCAAGCTAGCCTCCATCTCCCAGCCTCAAGTGATCCTCCCGCCCCAGTCTCCCAAAGTGCTGGGATGACAGGTGTGAGCCACGGCACCCGGTCTTAATGAGCAGTTTTGGAGCAGCTCGTATAACAGACACATGTGGCAGGTTGAGGACGCGGTGGCAAATCAGCGGAGGCAAACAGACAATCAATGAGAAGACGCAGAAACAGGTACTGTCAGAAAACCTCTCCTAGGAGACGGCCTTTGAGCTGAAGCTGGCAGACAGAGGAAACGGTTAGTAGGAAGGTTCCAGGTAGGAACAAACTTGGACCAGAAAGTCACTGTGGTCAGGCAGAGAGGGCAAAGGTGAGACACAAGCCCGCAGAGCGAGGGAGAGGCCGGGGGCAAGCGCAGGGGTAGGGGAAGACTGAACAGATGGACTAGGCCAGTTCACAAAGAGCCTTGAACGCCATAGCGGAGACTATCCCATCACTTCATGGTTCCCAAAAGGCGTTCCACGAAATATCAGTTCATCAGAAACAGCAAGGGCCATGAGAAAAACGTCCTGAGCCTACAATTTCCTGTCCACACATAACATTGATAACAGCACCTGCCAAGCCCAGAATGTGGTGAGGATTCAACGAATGCATGCAGGTAAGGGTTGGCCATCAGGGGCTCAGAAAGAGCTGGTCATCAGCACAGGACAACAAAAGAAAGACAAAAGCTAGGTGGGCCTCGGCCACCCCCTCAGGCACCAGGGAGGTCTGCCCACACTCAGGAACTAGCTCGAACAGGGTCACACAGTCAGAAGGAGGAAGCCCAGGTGCCTGGGTTGACGGCATTGGCGTCAGAAGGGGAATTTACAAGAGACAAGCAGTATCTGGGGGAGACGTTCATTCAGTCTGAGGCATTGCTGGTTTGGGGGTGTCTGTGTCTAGACAAATAGATGCAAATGTCCGCAGAGAGAGAGGTGACCCCAGGGCTCTGCTCTATTAATAATGCCTCAAAGGATGAGGAAGAACCTTCCAGGTTTCGATAGGCAGAGTGAGCATCTCGCCCAGGTGGAAGAGGAAGCCCTGACTCCAGGCCCCCCACGGCAAAGCTGCGCAAAGTTGGGGAGGCCGTGTAAGCTTATACTTCAGTTGCTCATGTACAGAACACTGAGGGGAGCCACCCGGGCCATCCAAGGCCTTGCTGAGTGCCATGACCTCGCTCTGAGGTTCCCAGCTGTGTCCTGCCAGCCACAGAGTCGGCGCTGGCCCCAGAGAGACACTTGGGAGCAAGTCACCTGCTGGGGACGACGTCCCTTCACATTCTGGGACACCAGGGTTGAGCTCTAGGTTTGGAAATGCTCAGGACATTTTTTGTTGTTGTTTTCAAAGGGCTTCTTTTAAAATTGTACATTTTGGGGTTTTGTGTGTTTGTTTGATTGTTTCTGAGACAGAGTCTTGCTCTGTTTCCCAGGCTGGAGAGCAGTGATGATCCCAGCTCACCTCCTGGGCTCACGCTGTCCTCCTGCCTGAGCCTCCCAAAATGTTAGGATGAGAGGCGTGAGCCACCATGCTTGGCCTGTTTATTTTATCTCATTTTTTATTTTTTTGAGCTGGAGTCTCATTCTGTGACCTAGGCTGGAGTGTCATGGTATGCTCACAGCCAATGTAGCCTCAACCTGCTGGGTTCAGGTGATCCTTCCGCCTCAGCCTTCCAGGTAGCCAGAACTACAGGCAGGCGCTACTATGCCTGGCTAATTTTTGATTTATTATAGAGATGAGGTCTCACCAAGTTGCCTAGACTGGTCTCCAACCCACGGGCTCAGGCAGTGCACTTGCCTTGGCCTCCCAAAGTGTTGGGATGACAGGCATGAGCCACCGTGCCTGGCCTGTTTATTTTTAATAGTGGTACAATGCCCGTGCCATAAAAAAATGAAAAAAGTCACCCATTTAAGGAAAGGGTTTTCCTGGCTTTTCTAATTATGCTGATGAAGTGATGATTATATTTATTCTGCCTGTGTCTATATCTCTTTAGAAGGTGGGGAGGTTTCAACCAAGGTGAAAGCTGTATGCTTTGGAATCGAAGGCTGGAGCCAAGTAGTCAAGTCACATGCTGGCCCCAATGTAACCCAGTCTGGCCCTCCACCTCTCTGGACTTCTGCCCATCCATCAGGAAGACAGCGTGACATGGCATGCCCATACACAGTACAAGCGTCACCTAACAGACCCAAAGGTACTCCGAGCTCTTTGGAAGAAAGATATCATATAAATTAAAGGCATTATAATTCATGTAATCTAAGAAAATGGATGCCCATAACACAGAGGATGAGGTTCACGGGAGACCTGGCCAGCGTGTCCTCCGGTCACTAATGGCCCTTTCCGATGGAACAAAATCCAGTCTCACTTAACTGAGCACATTCCACAACGCTGTGTTTGGGTTCATTTTCCCCCAAGTACTTTGCTTGATTCTATACCAAAATTATACTATGCAGTTAATGCTGTCCCCATGGGGAAAATGTACTTTTTTATGAATTGGACCATGAAGCAATTCACTTAGGAAGAAGATTCTTTGACGTAAGAGGGACAAGCAGATAATAAGCATCAGTCAACTAGTATTTGTATTCAGCAAATACTTGTACTATTACAGATGTGCTATAGCACATGGCAAGTCTACAGGCCACCCACAGATACCTACTGAAGTCTCAGAATTGGGGTAAGGAGAGAGAGGGAGGAGATGGAGGAAGAGCAAGATGGAGAGAGGGAGGGAGGGAGGAAGGCAGGGGAAGAGAGAGAGGGAGAGAGGGAGGGAGGGAGGGAGGGAGGGAGATAAGGGCTCTAAGTGAATTGCTTGAAAGAAAACGACCCCACATGCTTAAAAAAAGCATTTTTTAAAAAGTTTCAATAACTGGTAACTGTAGGATGGTGACCCGCAAAACCAAATGATGAACCACAAAGTAAAAAGGAAAGCATGTCAGACAGCGTTTTCCTGAGGAAGGTGAAGATTAAGAAACCACCTGGGTGTAAAACTCAACAATAAGAATCGAGGAGTCCCTCAGGTGCTCAATAATAAATGAATGAATGAATGAATAAATGAATAAATAAAATGTATATGATTATGAAAGCTTATGTGCCCACTGTTTAAAAAAATGTCAATAATTACATAGAAAAAAGTAAGATTGCCAGTATACCCTACAGTTCACACATAGCTACGGTAACAACTGGTGTGCATCCTGGGTGGTGGTAGAAGTGCACATGTATGTTCATTCATTCATTATTGGGCGCTCGAGGGACCCCTCTGGGAACTGTGGGCAAAGTCATCCTGTCTGCCCCTTCTTCGAGCCTCCCCCCGACCCCTGCCACTTTCTTAGAGCTGACTGTTAAGTGACCATAAACGCATACGATCGCGAACATTCCAGGGAGGCCGCCCCTGCTCACATCCATGCCGAAGCGGTTCTCCAAGCAGTGCCGGGCACTTCACCAGAGGGCAGTTGTCACGTGTCATGTCTCTGCTTTGCCTGCAAATCGGCATCCCCAACCTCGCCCTGCTCACCAGCTCCAGGCCCTAATAAGTATTATGGGAAAGAGTTTAAACGTGAGTTGAAATCTGCTTTGGAGAAGCTGGCCAAGGCCTGGTGCAGGAGTTGGTAGGAGCACGGGGGTAGGAAGGGTGGAAACAGGGTGGCGGCCCTGGAGGGGAGTGTGGGCAGGTGGGGACAAAGATGGAGATGAGGGACAGGGACCAGGGAGGCCAGCCCGGTGTATGCGTGGGACAGGATCTAATTAGAGTCCAAGGTGAAGGTCCACATGGGTATGGTCTGCGGTGCTTTACGGGGGACGGTGTCAGGTTTCTGGTGGCCAGGCAGGGCCACGGTGTCAGCCTTTTTCTGCTCTGCGGACAGAGTGGGCCACAGACCGGCAGGTCGCTGCCACCCGAGAGACTGCAAGGCCGCTTGTCCTGAAGTTGTCGCCTCCCCACGTCTCTCCATCTTCTGGTTCCCCAGGACCAGGAGAAACTCACCAACAGGGCGGGAAAAAGGAGCGACCCTAGGGAATGTAGCAGCAGCAAGCAACACTTCCTGACCCGCCCTTACCTGTGTGCACAGGGGACCCTTGTCTTCATTTAACCTCCCAAAGGTCCCCGAGGCTGGACACACTACGCATTCCTAAGTCTCCTTTCACAGATAAACACATTGAAGAGGGCCGGAGTAACCGTGTAACGCCAGGATTTAGACACAGGCAAACCCAATCCAATCCATACTCAAGCTCTTTCCCTGACACCACCTTGCCTTTTCACACACACACACACACACACACACGTGTGCACACATACCACACTCCAGGATGCACACCAGTTGTTCACCATAGCTATGTGTGAACTGTAGGGTACACGGGCAATCTTACTTTTTTATATATAATTATTTACATTTCTTTAAATAATGAGCACATACGCTTTCATAATCATACATATTTTATTTATTTACTTATTTATTCACTCATTCATTCATTCATTATTGAGACGAGGTCTTGCTACGTTGCCCAGGCTGGACTCCAACTCCTGGGCTCAAGTCATCCTCCCACCTCAGCTTTCCGAGTATCTGGGACTGCAGGTGAACTACTGCACCCAGTTATAGCCATTTTTTAAAAAGCCCTGGCCTGGCGTGGTGACTCAAGCCTGTAATCCCAGCACTTTGGGAGGCCTAAGTGAGGGGATTGCCTGAGTCTGCGGTTCGAGAACAGCCTGGGCAACTTGATGAGAGCTCATCTCTACAATAAATAAGTTTTAAAAAATTAGCCAGGCGTGGTAGTGGTCGCCTGTTGTTCTGGCTACTTGGCTGAGGTGAAAGGATCACCGAAGCCCAGCAGGTCAACACTGGGGTGGCCGCGAACGTGCCCCTGCACTTCAGCTGGGCGATAGAGAGAGACTCCAACTCAAAAAAAAAAACCCTGAAAGAGGGAAGACTTGCTACCACCGAGGACATTTAAAATCATGTGATGGAAATGGTCAAATACTACTGAGTATTAAGGAGAAATGACAATCTTTATAAAGGGAAATTTGACAATACATTAAAAAATTGGTATTAAATTCATATCATCTGAAGCAACAATTCTCCTTCTAGGAATCTATCATGGGAAGATAACTAAGGATGTTTGCAAAAAGAGGGCAAGAAGGATGCCTAGAAGTCCAGTGCGCATAATAATCGAAGAATGAAAACAGCTTAGGCATGTGGTAATAGAGACCTGGCTAAATAAATCAGAGTGCGTCCATACGACAGAGTGCTATGCTGACACACAGCATGGCAAGGTCCTTATTGTTAAGTTACAAGATGACACACACAGCTTGATTAATTTTAATAAATAGACCGGACCCAGAGGCTGCTCACATCTGTAATCCTAGCACTTTGGGAGGCCAAGGCAGGAGAATTGCTTGAGCCCAGGAGTTCAAGACCAGCCTGGGCAGCATACTGAGACCTTGTTTCTACAAAATATCAAAAAAAATTAGCCTGGCATGGTGGCACGTGCCTGTAGTCCCAGCTGCTCGGGAGGCCAAGGCAGAAGGATCACCTGAACCCAGGAGGCGGTGGCTATGCGGAGCTGTGATCGTGCCACGGCACCCCAGCCTGGACCACAGAGTGAGACCCCAACTCAAAAAAAAAAAAAACAGTCATTAACAAAAATCCCCTGAAGGGTGAAGATTTCCTGCTATTAAACACACTAAAAATAGAAAGTAGAAAACGCTATACACCAAACATAATCACTCTGGGGACAGAATTACAGAAGAATGTATAATTTCTATTTAGCACCATGTCAAATATTTAAATTTTTATGACAGGTATGTATCTTATAATGAAAGTTTTCTTCCTGGGAAAAAGTATTTTGACCATATTTACTGATATGAAAAATTGCTCATGATATAAGATGAAATGTAGACCACAAAACAATACTACGGTAAGATCTCTATTTTGGTGAAAAATCTGTGTGTGTGCGTGTGTGTGTTTGTGTGTACCAACAGAAAGCGTTCTCTATGAGTTCACACTAAAATGTTCACAGCAGTTATCTCTGATTCTAGGAATTGCATTTCCTTCTTTCCACGTATCTCTATCTTCTAAGTTCCTAACACGTATTACAGGAATCAACTAAATCGTTCAGGCTGTGAGGGCTTTTCCTAGACACCAGCTCCAAAACCTAAGGCCAACTGCAAGGTCACCGGAAAAGGAACAGTCTGCCCAACAGGGCAAAGGTGGATCTGAGTGTCACCTGGGATGCGGCTTATGGTCACACTTCGTTGTAACCACACCTCACGTAGCACTCCCACAAACACTGGCGACCCTCTTCTTAAGGTTTCCCTGGGAATGTTCTCCCTTTTAGGTCTGGAGGAACTGAGCTCAGAACTTTTACATGACAATCTAGGTCAAAGAAAGCCATCATCAAAAGTCCGTGGCACTGTGCTGTGTTCAAAGGAATTTTTTGACTGACTGGATTGTTATGTGCACACTTTCTTCGCTTCTCTTTTCTTTTTCTTTTTTTTTTTTTTTGAGCCAGGATCTCACTCTGCTGCCCAGGCTGGAGTGCAGTGGCATGATTACAGCTCGCTGCAGCCTCGACCTCCTGGGCTCTGGCAATCCTCCTGCCTCAGCCTCCTGAGTTGCTCGGACTACAGGTGCACACCACCACACCTGGCTAATTTTTAATTTTTAACAGAGACGAAGTAGTGCTATTTTGCCCAGGCTGGTCTTGAACTCCTGGACTCAAGCAATCCTCGTGCCTCAACCTCCCAAAGTGCTGGAATTATAGGTGTGTGTCACCACACCTGGCCTGTTACACATACACTTTCTTTTTTTCTTTTTTGAGTTGGAGTCTCACTCTGTCGCCCAGACTGGAGTGCAGTGGCCGCTTCCGGCCACTGTAGCCTCGACCTGCTGGGCTCCGGCGATCCTTCCGCCTCAGCCTTCCAGTAGCTGGAACTACAGGCGCGCGCTACTACGCCCAGCTGATTTTTGATTTATTGTAGA